>CM068868.1:8802500-8852500 GCA_035149815.1 Branchiostoma lanceolatum | reverse complement strand
ATGACATCGACATGTAATTACAACTACGTATACATCTGTGTATAACCCCGAGGTCTTACGATGGTCCCTCTATGACGCACGTACTTTTAGAATTTGTTTACCCAATGCACAAAAATAACAATCAGTTGCACCGTCGAAAATCACATAACATTGTCTACTTCACTCAAGGCCAAGCTGTCATGTAATTGCCATTCCCATGTCAGCGATGACTCACAATAAGCTCCAGAGTGACCAGACAGGTTTTACTTCATTTCACGCAACAGTATACTAGTAATACCGTGGCGGATCATCAATAAGATATCTCTAACATTGTCATCCGATTTGTGCCTCACAGGTGGGAATACATTTACTGCACAAATTCTAGATGTTGCATTGCGACATAGAAATTTATATGCTATTCTAGTATATATATATATATATATATATATATATATATATATATATATATATATGTTATAGTAACTGTTACACTTTTTTCATATTAGAAGGCATGTGCTGCCAATGCTGCGTACTCTGTTTGAAAAGACCAGAACCGTTGTCCACGCTTTCTGACAGGCTTTCTCGCACGGAATGCTTCTTCTGGCTTTCAGTTGATACACGTTATGCTCAAAAGTTACGAAAAAGTTGTTCCGGAAGTTATTTATTCGGGTGGAAAAATACATATACGCGTCGAGGTGGGGCAGGAATGGGGTGGGGTGATTGGTTTGGTAGGTAATGGACGTGACCAGATTATCAGTCACTGTAAGTACATTTCTTATATCAATTTGGTTGAACGTTGCCGCACAAAATAAGTGCGCACGTCAGGATTGACATTGTGCAATGAGACCGTATTTCCTTCAAATACGTTGGAGTGGAGTTAGGGGAACTTCAAGATATGTGATAGCACGGCTCCCTCTTTAACTCACATTATTATTTCTAGATACACGAAAATAGACATTTCCACCATAAAAGATCTTCATTCATAAGCAAGCGGTGGTGTTGTTTATCGGGCTCAAATGTGGCCTCCCATGTCAGATGTGAAAGTTCGTAGTTCAATAGTGCTACGTATTATAAGTTAACAAACCGGTTAGACTTCATTTGATACAGAAGTCATTGCGTGTGACCTCACGTTAGTCTAGACCTCGTCATTATCACTCGTGCGTTTAATACAAAGAACTGAATTAAGGTGATTTTCAAGTCATCTCCAAGATGCTAAAAATCACCAGCTTTGATGCAAGCTAAGATTTCAGTCGCTAAGTGTGTGAGTTTTGACTCAGAATTTAGAGTAGGGCATATATAGAGAGGCTGACTGAATTTGGCGTCAACCGTAGCTCTGGAATTTATCGTCGAGCGTTCTCGAGACGCACCCATGCAGGCCCCTCGCAAGGCCAAAAGTAGGTATTCAACATAACATCAAAAGTTTTGACGCAGAACTAGATAGTGGGGGAGTGATTTTTTTCAAGGTGACGTAAAACATTTATTGCATTCATTGTGCGTGGAGCCACCAAGTTATTCTTATCGTTCGGTAAAGCCCTCCATGGAGGAGTGATTTTTTTCAAGGTGACGTGAACCATGTATTGCATTCATTGTGCGTGGAGCCACCATGTTATGTTTACCGTTCGGTAAAGCCCCTCCATGGAGGAGTAATTTTGTCAAGGTGACGTGAATCATGTATTGCATTCAGTATGCGTGGCGCCGCCAAGTTATGTTTATCGTTCTGTAAAGCCACTCCATTGAGAAGTAATTTCTATATTTGTTAAGGTGACGTGAACCATGTATTGCATTCATTGTGCGTGGAGCTGCCAAGTCCTGTTTATCGTTCTGTAAAGCCCCTACATGGTGGAGTAGTTTCTATTTTTGTCATGGTGACGTGAACCATGTGTTGCATTCATCGTTCGAAGAGCCGCCAAGTTATGTTATGTTAAGCCCCTCGAGCCTCCATGGAGATTTTTTCAAGGTGACGTGAACTATCTATGGAGCTAAAACAAAATCTATACAAATTTTCTTGAGGGTGACGAAAACCATGAGTCTGCATTCATTGTGCGTGGAGCCAACTCTATGAAGCCCGTTATCGTTAACCAGAACGTATATAACATGCGGAGTATTTGTTTTTTCTTGAGGGTGATGTTAACCATGAGTCTGCATTCATTGTGCGTAGAGCCAGCTCTACTACGGAGCTGGAAAAAAATGCCGAAGGGTTGTATCCATAGCTCCATGGAGCTAGCTCTATGGAGCTAAAAGGGATACAAACTTTCTTAAGGGTGACGTGAACCATGAGTCTGCATTCATTGTGCATGGAGCTAGCTCTATGAAGCTTCTTTATCGTTAATCAGAGCGTATATCCATGGTGGAGTATTAAACATTTTTTGGGGGGTGACGCGAACCATAAGTATGCATTCAAAGTGCGTAGAGCCAGCTCTACGAAGCTGGAAAAAGAGCCAGCTCTACGAAGCTGGAAAAAGAGCCAGCTCTACGAAGCTGGAAAAAGCTGCCGTGGGGTTGTACAAATAGCTCCATGGAGCTAGCTCTATTGAGCTAAAATGTATGCAAATTCTCTTTAGGGTGACGTGAACCATGTGTCTGCATTCATTGTGCTAGAGCCAGCTCTATGAGGCGCGTTGATTTTTTTGTTAGATTTTTTCTTCTTCAAGGCGATTTGAACCATGCATATGTATTTTTCTTGAAGGTGACATGAACCATATGAATGCATTCATAGTTCTTAGAGCTAGCTCCATGGAGGCGGAAATGAATTTGCCGCAGGGCTGTACTAATCGCCTCCATGATGTAGTTCCATGGAGCTGGCTCCATGGAGGCGATTAATACAGACCCTTCTCCTTATTTACATGGTTGGTATATGTTTATTTGTTTATTTGTTTATTAAAATTTACCACAAATGTGGAAGGGGTGAGAGAACAGACATGATGCCTTTTCCAGCTCCCATCCCGCAGAGATACTTACATCAGGTATAATAAACATCTAAAACTATACAATTATACAATGAAATAAACAATAACTTAACGTACTCAAACATTTCGCACAATACTACACAACGACTTAGTTAAAACATGACTAAAATGAAACATATTGCACTTCTACCGATAGGCACTAATAATCACTAATTAGATGTTGATCTTCCAGCTGCCTTACATTACGTATACACCTTACACCTTAGCACCTTAGTTCCTCCCGTGCCTTTGAGGCACATCGGCCGTGAATTACGTATGCATATGTGGGTCATATGTCTTTAAGTTCTTGATTTATGGAATTTCCTCATTTTTATCATTTGTAAACTAATTGTGTAAATCTGAGTTACTTGCAAGCCCCAAATCATGAAAACCAACCCTACCTTTCTTAAGTTGACCTATTTCAATTCTTTAACAGCAAGGCCAATGCTGTTTCAAAATTAATCACTTGTGGGTCCACAACTAGTCTTGTCCTAGCTTTCTGATGTCAAAAGCTATCTGCCATCAAGGAAACCAAGAACATATAGCATATCCAGAACAAAAGATGCATGGAAAACACTGGTGTGATAGATGGCGAGGCCTAGTCAAACTAGTCGGCTCTACGCACTACGTGCAAGAGGATGAGTGAGAGTGAGTGATAGATTTCCTCATTGATTATGCAAAATCAGTCCTACTTATCGTCTTTCCTTTCTTCACCTACCCTCTTTGAAAGCTGCAAGCGGACTATAACACAACCTCACTTCTTCCATATATCATATATTCCCTGTCATCTACAAATCAAGACCACAGCATGTCCAGAACAGAAAATACAAAAACTGGACGTTCTGCTGCAGAACCATGGGAAGCCACTAGAAGTCCCGAATTCGACCCTGACGTCTGTACTCCAAAGACACACTGCACTTTTATTTACTACTATATACAGGGAGAAACATTGCCTGACCAGGAACTCGTTGATGATGAGGCGTTTCCTGATAGCGTTTGTTACTCTAGCGACGGGAGCAAATCTGATGGTTTGTGTATTTACTTAATCCATGTAGCAGAAGCATATAATCCTCATGCCTCTTTTCATAACTGAATAGCTATCAATATCAATAGATCCTGCGATGCACATGTCCAATAATCAATAGAACATGTCCATAATCAATAAAACATAACAATGGTTTCATACTTTTGGCAGGACATGCTAAAATGCTAGAGGCTCAAGTAGGCTGACTGGAAATCAATAGCATAATATTTATGTAGATGTGTATAAATGATTCTGTAAAAATGGGAGATGAATTTTGCTTACCTGCGTGCATCATACGTCAATGTGATTTTTTTCCTTATTTCTAATTTCTAGGTAGCATAGCTTGTGTCAAGGTTATTGCATTTGCCAAACATGTCACTCAATTTGTGTTTACCAGGTCAGCAGGTCAGGGTGGAACTTCACACCCCCTCGCTCGCAATTCTCTGCACCAAAGCCGAAGGTTCAGAACAATTTATTACCGAAGTCTCTATCTACCCACAATTGCGTCGGTGACCATAGGGGTTGTAGCCCCGACCGGGCCCCAAAGCCACAAATTTGTCCCGATGGATTGCCTGATACGAGAGGGTGGGGGGGGGGGACCTGTCAATGTTCTCGTGATTAGCTTACAGCGTCTATTTTTCACCCAGGTCAATTTTAACTCCGAGTTTTAAAAAATCCGGGGGCCCGACCGTGCTCAAAAATAGTACGGTAGCCACATAGGGGTCACGCCCGAAAGTGCAATAAATAGCCCGTTAACTAACCGGCGGGCCACATTTCGTCCTAGATTGTAAATTATACAATAGCGAAGATCTAAATGCAACAGAAAAATTCATATTTTTTTATAACGCCTGGATAATCCTTGTATAAGAAATATTGTCTATTCATACATTTACACATGTACAAAGAAGCGAGAAGAAGTCGACTCTACTGGACTAGCTTAGTTTAATAACACGTTTGTCTACTCTATATGTTAACAGCTTGTATTGTTGTATTTATGTCCTTGTATGTTCCATGTGTTAAGTTAGACGGCCTGTACCTAGCCACTCGGGGCATGAATGCACAATAAAGGTCTTTCATTCATTCATTAATGATACACACTTTCAATTCTAGACTAGACTTCTGAAACGTTCTGTTTGTTTCATATGCACAGTTCATGTGAAGCGATCTGTTATTCTCATAAGGATGTACACACGTTGCCTACGTTTGCCGACTTTCCACAAGATGGCAATTCCTGAGTGACCAATATTGTAATGGTGTGATCCTTTGTTTTACGATAGTAACATGCATGTTTAAAAAGACAACAAAACACAATACGTACCAACATCCGTTCGTTATGTAAGGAATTCGTTGAGCAATCTGTGAAACAGTATAGGAAGATTCTTGTATGCTATAGAACCTGTGACCTTACCAAATTGAAGGTAAGTTCTGTCTTCTTGACAGGTCGTACGCGTCAATGTGAGTTCAATAGGAACGTGGCGAACTTCGAATCGGAGCATCAACCTAGACTGGGCCACAGATGCGAAGTACACCTCTGTCGAGATCGTCAACCCCAAACACGCCTATCACGTAGGGGACACACTTGTCCTTGAGGTCACAGCAAGGGACGGCAACAGACGACGTAAGGTGTATGGCGGTGACTACCTCAGAGCAGTTTTACGAGACAAGGCTCAAACTGCCAGTACGGCGGGTAGAGTGCGGGACCACGGGAACGGTCTGTACACCGTTAGTTTTGTTCTCAGTTTCCCGGGAAAAGTGGCTCCTGAGATACAACTTATACACCCCAGCGAAGCGGTACAGCTTCTGAGAGAAGTCAGAGAGGTTCCGAACAAGAGGAGGTGGTCCTGTGTTTTCACAAGTAAAGTTGGAGACATTGCGACGACTTGTACCCTTCTCGCAAGCCGATCTCTTTCTTTGTCAAGGCAATGCGACTTCTCGGTGGTGAACACAACCCTAACCTGGTTCTGCGAAAAGCTGAACACAACATCCTGTGACAAAATTAAGAAGTGTACTTCAGCCATGGACACCGTAGACAAACTGGTGACTCCTGGAGAGAAAAAGCTTTTCAAAAGGTACGGGATAAGTTACATACTTACGACATTTCATCTTTAACGTTATATGTTAGTGTATCACATTTTGTTATAAGTTTGTACTATAATCAGTTGTTTCGCTATACATTGTCAGTTCGCTACGGTCGTTTCGCTACATGGCATAAGTTGTTTCGCTACATGGCAAAAGTTGTTTCGCTACATAGCATAAGTTGTTTCACTACATGGTACAAGTTGTTTGGATACATGGTTAGTTGTTTCGGCTTTTACAGGCTCGCTAGGCTCACAATTTTTACTTGGGTTTCCGCGGGCGCCCGCGCTATAAATCTGCCTTTGGCGGGCATCACTCACTTTACCGTAGAGTACATGCTGAAACACTCATCTGATCGAAGCCTACATTTATCCATACCTAATGTTATCATGATACTACTTACAATTAGCCCTTAAAATATAACAAATATTATTGTTATTATCATTATCTGACATGTAGTAATCGCGATTATTGTCTTATTACACAAATAGCGCATGTATACCACTATGTCACACAGTTTGTCTGCTCTAAAGATTATGCAATTCATCCTTACAGGCCTTTCTTGAAGTCAACTTTAGTTCTGGACATGAATAAAACAATCGTTGTTTCCGACGTTGAAGGTGAGAACATTGTTTTCTTTTATCATTGTTTTATAAGTGTGCGTGTAGAATATTGAAGCTGAATTGTTGAAGTTGTAACATTATTGCGATAGATAATTTATTGAATATACTGCGTAATGTTTTTGATATCGGCAATGATATTTGATTTTTGACAACTGTACACCGCTGGATGCGATGAAAAAAGTATTATTCATAGACGTACTTAACCAACCAATATAAATAATGCTAATGACCAGGAGTAAAGGCTCGTCTATTATTGTTTCACCTATTTATGATATGGATTATCCATGCACCTACACCGTTATTCATCATTTCATAAGAAGCTCTTTCTACCATAACTCTTTCAACCGTAGATCCGTTAATACGTTCATATGGAAGTCGTAAACTGACAACATTGGTCGGGCAAAAAGACTTAAGATATAGCAACCGGTCAAGTAAGGAAATTGAGGGATTGCCATGTTCTTTAAGGCGAACATACAAAACAGGTCGAGGAATAAGATTTAGAAAAAAAGCGCAACCGTGGAAGTAAGAATTATGAGGAATGACCCATTGTTTTAATCTAACGTTACTACATATCTTTCAAACAGAAAACTCAACTGTGGTGGGATCACTCCCGTTTTGTCACCCGGGTGTTCCACATAGACAACCCGAGGGATTCTGGCTCCACGGCACATGGCATTCACTTTCCTGTAAGGTTCGACAGTTTAGCCCACAAGACGTGACAAAATGTCTAACTAACCGTACAGTGCACGTCAGAGGCGACTCTACCTCTCGACAGTGGGTCGAGCGCCTTGTGAAGTGGAACGTGGTTCAAAAAGGTCCAGGAAACGGACTAATTGGGCCGTATAACTCCTCAAATCCCAGCAGAGGAATTATGGTCACATTCAACTTCCACACACTCCCCATCCAAACTTCCAGCTGGTTTCCATTTGAATTTCACAACTTTCGTGATGCTGGCATTTCTACGGAGGTTAGGTCGATGGCCGGAGGTCCCAACGTTGCGCTTGTACTGAGCTTGTGTTCGCACTTCACAGCCGAACCCAAACATGTCTACAGCGCCCGCATGCACGAACTGAAGTCCGCGATACAACAGCTCCACAGGAAGTACCCAGAAACTAAAGTTATCGTGAAGACGTGCAACACACGAAGCCATCGTCACTACAGGGAAGTAGTTCAGATGTCAGATTGGCTGGCAGATCAGTTAAACCAGGAAATGAGGGGCATTCTGGGAGATTTGAACGTCGCCATCTTGGACGTGTGGGATATGACCGTGAGTCAGTGGTATCCTCATAGTCTACATCCCAATCAACGCGTGCAAGACAACGAATTAAACATTCTTATGTCGTACATGTGCCCAGAAATGGTGAAAAATGGTGAACAGTGATGGACCAGTACTGTCGATCCAAACGTTTGACAAGACGTCACTACTTGGAATTGTAGCATCACCTTATCATCTGCTTCGCCACTTGAAGAAAAAAAAAAGCTTTGACTCTACCAGTACAATGTTACTTTTTCTTCTCAACAATTTGCCAACTTTGTCCTAGAGAAAGTTGACACCGTGTTGTGGATGCACTCGTTGAGCTTGTAATTTCAGACCTATAACATGTCAAAGTATGCGGAATAAGATAAAACGGATACGCAGAATGTGTGTTTTTTTTGCTCAGATAAAAAAAATAAAATAAAAGTAAGGGTAAGAGCTGCTTTCAACTCGTCTTGTTCAGATATTTGGTTGCCCTATATATGAGTCAAGGGACACAATTCGTTCCTCCATTTCCTTTGAAAAATAGTTTGATATTGTTGCCCTTTAGACTATGTAGCTTTTCTTCTTGGGTTCAAACATTCAATAAAAACATACACATACCACATATGACAGAAACAAACATGGATACAGCGCTAGCTATGTCGTTCGGTAAGGATTGTTGAACGACTGGCATCAAATTAGTCATCCCAGAACACATCACCTTACAGCGATGGCAGCGTTGTATATTACCTGGTTGCTGAGAGGCATAGGGGGAGCGGTAAGACAAGTCCAACATATATATATATCATATCACAGACATCTAGAATAGCGCGAGACCCTTAGACCGCCAGAGTTTGCTGCAATAATAAACTTCGCACACGAGGGGGCGCTTCTGACTGTGATCGATGATTTACGGATTGTGAATAACGGCGTCGACAGAAATTTAGAATCGGGTTTCAGGTTTTAAGATTGATTTTAGTAGTCATATATGATTAACACTTTTCACCACATGTACACACCACGGAGGTCCCCTGGTTAGCCGAGAACAAGGTCTTATTTCTGCTCAACGCGAATTGTACACATTTCGCATTCAACACCTCCATTCCCAATTGTGTTGAATCTTACAAGACGTACCCAAGACAGGTTTGAAATATTCGTGCAGGCCGGGGATCTAAATATCAAATAGGTGTTTATAACGCAAGATCGTCATGTTATGTCAGGCGTCTGCCGCTAGCTGGCGCTTCTAAGAGCTTCCTCAAAGGTCACAGTGTTCGTCCCAGTTTGAGCAAAGGCAGCTCCCAACACACAGACTCAGAGAAAGACGGCCCCAACACAGTACAAACATGGATTTACCTAAACCGCGAGTTCCCAAGCGCTATGTAGTTGCAGGTCTGGTGTATTTGGGGATCCTATGCCAGTACTCTATGAGGAGGAACCTGGACGTAGCGATCGTTGGAATGGTCAACACGACCAGTGAAGAACAGCTCGAGACATCTGGTGCCGACCCCCCGGTAAGTCTCGTGTGGATGTGTGATTGAATAATAGTATGCTGTACTTCAGTAAGATGGATCAATATTATTCCAAAGTCCAAGATTTGTCCAAGAGTCTCTTCAAAACGTGTAACTAGCCTAAAACAACGGCCGTGTTCAGAAAGTGATTTTGTAAGAATGTAACATGGCGACAATGCGACGCAGACAAACTGTCACACAGACAAAATATTTTTGATCTCTCATCGTACATGGGCTTTGAATGTGTAACTTTTAGAGCCGATAAAAACTTTCACCGTAGCATGTGTATGTAGTATGTGACCTTTTTTCTTGTTATTCAGTAAAAACACCAATATGTTATAACATAATAAACTCTTATGCCCATTCGGTGTCGCTGACATAGCTCTGCCCTAAAATCACACTTTCGGACTCATGTTTCAATAGTTAACAGGAAACCCAAGACTCTGTGTTCTTCTCACTTAAATCTGTATTCAAAATGGCTGCCATATAAGCTTAACACATACATCGAGACTGTAAGCTTTGAAGACACTGAAAACATGAGGATATTGTACGATTGAAACCCGTTCAACAGGTTTCCACTGGGTGTTTTAGACTGCACGGGTCACTGCACGCTTGGTACTTTGCATAATGCTGCCTGCGAGGCATACATATCCTGCAAGCAGTTAGGTTACATCAATTACACAACTCATCCAAAATGGTAAACACAATCAACATGGTATAGAAATACTCTATTCTTGACAATCATGTATGCGTTACGTTGATAAACCCCATTCCACACAAGGGCGGGGACATCGCTGCGACCGAGCGATTTGACAGAGCGCAGAATCTGACTCATAGATAAAAAAATAAATCTTTAATCGCTCTGTATGTTTTGATGTCTTTTCAGTCATACTTTTACATATTAACATTATTTTGAAATACTATTAATTTAGTCAATGGCTACACAATTTTGGTCGCAGTGAGGGCGCAGCGCGATGGCCGCCTAGTGGAATGGGGGCCCTTACAGTTTTAGAAGAGATTTGTACACATCAAGACAACATGTACACTTCGCCCAAGTATTTAGGAGGCTTAGCTTAACTTTGGTTCGAAAAGCTTTGCACCGCATTGAAGCATGCCTAAATATGAGTAATGCATTTTTTTCGGTATGAATTTGATTAATTCTATATCAACACCCTTTGTATCAGAAGTTGCATTTAGATTTAGGTTGGAGATAGGTGCAAGGGGTTCAGTGTTAACTTAAAGGAAATCCAAGCAATACTAGTGCCCGAAAACCGGATTTCGGAAGTCAATTTCTTTTGTAATTTCTATACATGATTAGTTCAAACAACACTATCACAAGGTATAGCAACGTCCATGATGCAAAAATGTGACGTTGTTGTTATGTGAAAACTCACTGAAAATCGTGGTAGGCTCGCGAAACTTAGGGGATCGTATCGTACGTCACGATTTGGCGCGGTTTTGAAATGCTCAAAGTATGAAGTTATCAAGCAAATGTGCTAAACAATGTTAGTAAATGTCACTACCATAAAGATTTCAGCATTTTTTTATTTCCATTTTTTTGGCCCTAATATTGCTTTGGTTGCCTTTAAAACTTGCCCCCGAATATCATTTCCTGACTATATGTAGCTAGGCTGAAACACATTCTGATTCAGTGTGAAAAACGTCTGTTCAATTACCTTAGAGATTCTAGAGAGTCCAACCATCGAAACGAAACGGTTATTTGTGGGTGCTAACATACTTTTTCATCTTGATTGACAGGCGAAGCCGGAGTTTGATTGGTCGCAGGCCATGATTGGCGTGTTGTTCGGTTGTTTCTACTGGGGGTACATCTTAACGAAGTTGGTGGGAGGTTATCTTTCCTACCGTTTCTCTGCCACACGGTAAGATCATTACATGGGTCACATTATGTATGTTGGTGCCTACATTTTGTTCAATAACTTCACTCTAAGAAGATGTGAATAACCTTGTTCCCCTTCAACGTTCGACTGCTACAGGCAGACAGCTAAGAAACAGTAACCCCTTCACCCTGCCATCAGCCAGGCCTAGGACTCAGCGACTGAACAAGTCATTCCTGTACTGTGCCATAAGACTCTATAATGAAAATGCCTAACCCACGGCTGTCCCGTTTGGGTTGCGATGTAAATGTGTAAATGTAAATGGTATATATTATGTGAAACTGTATTCAGGGAGGCATTAGTTAATCCCTGCTCTCGCACGATTTGTGTTGAATTGAATAAACTTAATATAAATGTAAAAAAAATAAGATTCCGTAATAATTCAATTTTCTGAGAAAACAAACATTATAGTATTTCGTACGATCAACTTTTAGATTATATTTTCTTTTGTTTTGCAAATTCTGCTGCACAGCATCAAATTCATAAGAGGTGTAAGCTGCTAATGAATATCAAGTTTATATAATGTATCTACTATATCGATTTACAAAATAAATAAAGATGATTGATTATTGATTGATTGATCTAGACTTTATTTGAATTCATATCATATCATTGTGGTATCTTTGATTCAACACAGAAACCAAACGAGAATGTAAAGCAGTGCCATACAATAGAAGACTAAAGGTTTTGCATGCAGTAGTTGAGAACGTTGAAGTTTTTAACTTGTGTTTTTTTACATGCCATCTTGCAGCGTTCTGTTAAGCTCTATTTTCCTGGGGGCGATAATCCACATCATCCAGCCTCCGGCAGCAAGGCTGAGCGTGGGAACTTTGATCTTCACAATCATTCTGCAGGGATGTGCAGAGGTACGCACATTTTTTTGACTTCTTGAAGTGGGTACTGGGACTTTTTTATTCCATTTATTGTAGTTCATGTTTACGTTGTACGTTCGTCTGTACTTTTGTGAGTCAGCCGTTACCAGCGAGAGCTGCCTTGGCTGACCCAGTGTAATGAACTGTTTCACTATCAATATACATAAATTTTGTAATCACGTGTTGAATGTATGAAATGCATTTCTTACTAGATTGTGTATTGTATGAAAACGATCGCCAATCTCTGTTAAATTCAATTCAGCTTGACAAGAGATGTAAGACAATATCAAAGCAGGATACTTTTAAGTAGCTGCTGTCATGCACAAATGTTTATGTAATGGACGAATAGTGTAATTATGTCGCCATGTGTTTTAAGAAGAGAGAAGCTAGCTGCTGCAACTTAGATGTGTGGTAATAAATTTTTATAGTGGATAGTGTTATGTTGTATTTTAATGTTGACGCTTTTATTATATGATTATTCTTTTGTCTCATCTTCATAAAACCATGTATGGTCACCTATGTATTTATCCCCCTGGGGAATGAAGATGCAATAAAGCTTATAATTAATACAAATAAAAAAAACTCCAATGTTTGTTCTCATGAACTCTTATAGCAATATTGCCATGCTTTGGTTAGAACAGTGATTTTGTTTCAGGAACTGAATCCCTTTTTGCTTTACCATCATAGGGCATGACTATGCCTTCGGCCTTTTCCGTGCTTGGGGCCTGGGCTCATCACGCAGAAAAGAGCAGACTGTCATCCATGGTACTTGCAGGTGAGTGAAGAATACTTTCATTGTCGATATAAAAAGCACTCCATAAAAAGTGTCATCCAGTGTTCATTCCATCAGAACTATCTTTATTAATTTATTTGTTTGTCAATATTTGATACAGATGGGACAGAACACGTAACAGCAATACTAGCACTTTGGATGTTTACCAAAATTATATTTGAATCAATAAGTGGGTAGAGATTTTTTTCTATGCAATACCTAGTATTAGTCTAACGTTCATCAGTGGTCCATTCCTAGGAAATATATTTTGCACCAACGGATATGGTATTTTTAAGTTCTTTCGTTTAGCAAGACTGTCAGATAACTATATTGGTGGTGAATTATATATCGAGGAAGATACATGTTACTAAGTTAAGTGAGTTATCAACTAAACGATTCTCTCTCCATGTCACAGGCCAGTACATCGGCATGGCCATCGGCACTGCTGCTACTGGAGCTATCACAGACAAGCTGGGATGGGCCGGATCATTCTACATATTCGGTAAACTATATCTATTTAGTTTTATGTATGAATCTTTACGGTGGTCCCTTCAGTTACAATGACTGATTTCAAACGGAGCCTTTTACAAAAGCATAGCAAATCATGAAACGAAAGACAAATATTTTTAGATTAATCTTTTAAAGAATATATACATTCACAATAACTAACTTTCCACAAAAATTTACATCTGTTTTACTGCTGCTATTTACCGCATTCACATGAAATTAGAAATCCAATGTAAAAACTGTCACGACAAGGAAGGTGAATCTTATATGTATAACATTCATTGATTGATTTCTAACCATGTTGTATTGTGTACATAGTTTATAAATGTTAATGACATTCAATGCGTTTGATACAATTGAAGGAATAACCACGTATTCCTACTTGCATGAAAAGGGTTATTCGGAGTGACCTGGGGTATCATTGCCGACCTGTTCATTCGGGAGCTGTCGCTGGAAGTCGCCCCGGAGAATCCAGAAGATGACTCCTTTCTCGGAGACGACAACGACAGTCTTAGTGTCAGCGCAAAGCCAAGGCCGCCTGTATGTACGCTTTTACTTGCTTTGTTAAATCGATACGACTATAGCATACCTGCCTCAACTATTCTGAACATTATGCATAGTCAAATATACATCAGATTTTTCTCTCATTTTGATGCGACTGTGGTCTATTGAGAACACTGTCTAAATGACTATCCCTTATATCATCTGATCTCATACATCCCTTAATCTACCCGTATCTATTTGACCTTTTGGGCATCACAGAAGATCTGGAAACCAGTTTTCTCTACCTTTCCCAGACTTCTGTTTCTCTTAATGCTTCACATACGATGATCTGTCGAAATGAATGTTTAAAATATGCAAATTAATTTTGGCCGCAGCCCAAGGTTCGTCCACCAGTGCCATGGAAGCACCTGCTGACGTCACTTCCGGTGTACTCCATCGTGCTGTGCCAGGTGTGCCTGAAGTGCGCCACGCACCTGATGCTCATCTACGCACCGCTCTACTACGTGCACACCTTCCACATCAACGCTAGTCTTGTAAGTCTTGTAGACAGCCTACAATACATCGATTTTTGAAAGAATCTTATGAAGAATTTCAAAGATCTTTAGATATTTTCTAAAAGGTCTTTGAAAAGTTTTCAAAGGATTTTCAATGCTTTTTTCAAGATTCTTTAGACTAAGATTTGTTCCTTATCTCAAACACGGAATCCACCTCTCCTTCTTTTTTCTTCTCTGGAAGTGACGGGTTTGATAGGAATTTTCACCTTGCTATTTTGTAGTTCATGCATCCAAAACCTTCCTCACTACATGTTTGTCAGTGATGATTCTCCACGTTTCCAGACGGGCATTATTGTAGCTCTGCCCCCACTGGTATCAGGGTTATTCATGCCCCTCTCCGGAATGCTAGCTGATTCCCGCTACGGTAGGCAGACACGGTCAACTACAGTTGTCAGGAAAACTTTGAATACCGTGGGTAAGTTCTGATTTACTGATGCATTTATCACGTTGTTCTTAACATATCTTTTTAAGTTAACTTAATGTACGGTGATGATACATACGATGCATTATATTGCGAGCCAAAAGCCTAAGCAACAACAAGAGTCGTTACAAGTACGATTAAACACAGTGGCTATTTTGGACAAGATATTGTATACTATGGTTTCATGTAACATACCATACCATACCATTGAATTATTTCTGTCAAGAGAGTTGATAAGACATGCAAGTATCTTATAGACAGCAACACCTCTCCACGTTACATAGGCAATGGCGGTGTGCGAACTCACCCTATACAATTTCACGTGTGCACGTGCGTAATACAAACCATACAATAAGATAGACCATTATTCTATGTAGAGCTGAGCACGTGTCATAAACCTCCGTGAACCCAAAGAGGTTTATGAGGCGGGTTCAGCTCTGCATAAGAGAATGTGTAAAAAGACATTGCCTCTTGTTTCCAGGTTTCTTCGGCCTGGCTGCCTGTTACATCCTCCTGGCCGTGTCCACTAATCTTGGGATGTCGCTGGCCAGTTTCTGCGTGGCCGGATTCTTCGTCGCACTTTGTATGGGCGGGGGTATGATGACGCTTTCATCTAGTTCTGAATATCGATTATCTTAAGATTTGAAAATAATCTGTCAAGAATAGGTTGGCACGCACACGTGTAATTTCCTACAAAATGTTTATCCGGCCTTTGTGCAATGATGTCACTTGATCGCCATTAGGCTTAGCTACAGAATAACTGTTACAATGCATCATGTTTTCTGTTTTTAAATTCAAATTTCAAATTCTACATTGATGTCATCTTTGGAATCAAAAGAAGAAAGTACGCAATTCTAAACCTTCAATGGTAACATGGTTAACGTGTGTAAGAAAATGATTTCTCAGCATTTCCTTACATTAATACTTATATTTATCTCTCTTAGGATTCAATGTCAACCCGTTGGACCTGTCTCCGTCCTTTGCTGGACTCATCAAAGGCATTTCCACGTCCTCCTCACACCTGGCCGGGTCCATCTGGGTCGTCATTGTCGGCGTGCTGACAAAACACAAGGTACGGGACACAGTTCCATAACGACATGTTTGCGTCCAAATTCGATGAATCTTTCTGGCATCTAAACCTGTTATCATTAATAGCTCCCGGGTCTCTTCTGTCCCAGCCCAGATGCCATCCGATTACAACCGGGGCTCCTACACTCGCTACCCTGATTTTTTTTCAGGGCAGCGAGTGTAGGGGCCCCGGTAGTAATCGGATGGCACCCAGGCTACTTCTGTCCGACGTCCCCTCCGCAAATAGATAGGGGAGGGGACAGAAGAGACCCGGCAGCTATAATAGCTTTGGATACAAGGCTACATTTGTCATGTCGCCACCCACACATGTGTGAGATAAAGAAAACGGGACACAATATGATTTCTTTTGGTTAAAAAACAGTATGATTTTTTTGTTTGTGTGTAACGATTCAATATATCCAATGCATCTCATCTTCCATCCTCACAACAGACGAACCACGAATGGTCCATAGTGTTCACCGTGGTAGCCTGCATTCTCGTGGCGGCTGGCATCGTCTACCTGGCCTTCGGCAGCGGGGAGGAGCAGCCCTGGTCCCGAGGGGCGCCCGACAAGAAGACCCTGACCTTTGCCTCGCCCCAGGGCCCTCCGGACATGAAGCATGGCTTCACCAGGGCTATGCTGACTGTTCAGGGACATGTGGAGGAGGACTACACCGTCCATGACGACTTCACAAGGAGTTCGGACGAAGAGGAACTCCCGCTATCAGAAGAGGATGGAAAACTTGACAGATTTGACGGTAGATAGAAAGCAATGTTTGATTTAGATTGGCATTAAGCCTACCCTACATGAACGTCTGTAGCACAACGAAAGGTTAAGTCTATATCATGTAGATTTCAATCGAAGCTTGTTTTTTTGCACCGCTGCAATAGTAGGATTATACGTATTAGAAAGTTTATATCACGCATGTTTATGATTATATCTTCCGTTATACATTACTAAATGTCATGTTGTCGGGAATAATGCTTAAGTGTGCATAGATAAAAGTTAGATAGCAAGACATAGAAACAGAAATGTATAGTTTTCTTTTCTGTCCTTTTTGCACTTTTGCATTTATTTAGGTACTACATTCAACCAAATAAATGGAATAAACAATTCACAACAGAGCGGCATGTTGTCGTTATCAATCTATTAGCAATGGATAAGACGTAATACATAATATCGTAATGGCGGAGAGTTTATACATCTAATGCATTTGGCTTTTAATCATTTCTCTGAGAGATTATGGGGGAATTTGGAGCTAAGAAACTAATCTCTATGGTTGTGAATTCAAGTTTGTTGCACATGTACGACAATTAGTACATCATTTTGAGACTCTGGATATCAACAAATAGCAGTACCCAAACATTCATGCCTAGTCTGCGGACTTCTATGGCATTTGCTTCTAATTATCTTACATACAATAAGTATGATGCAGATAGAGGGAGATGACCAGACAGCCCATCGAAATGTTGGCAAGGTATTAACTCTTGGTTGTGTTGAAGCATCCTTTTACCCCATGCATAAATATACATGCAGTCAAAGTCGTTATTGCGTCTACGTATAAAGCTTGAAATAGAGAAGAAAAATACGTTATTGCAAACATTTCTAAGTATGTATCAATAGACTGAAGACTACAAGGCGACATAACACATTAGTTGCGGGTTATCACACAAGATCTATGATAAGAGTTGTTTTGCCTGTAGTCACTGGTGCTCACGAGAATTCGTTTGTTATTGTTCGGTTACTGGGACACCTTTGTATCGCACGTTGTCCATTTTTGAGTGCGTGTCATATATTTTCATGCGTTGTAAACATTGTTTATTGTTAAAAAGATTTAAACATGATTGGATATCGGAATTCTAACCATCGCATATCTAAATCATAACGGTAAAACTTTGAAAATAAACTATGGTTTGTCGTGCTTGAATCAAATGCCAAATTGGCTTCTCATCTCTGTACCTTGTGTAATATCTGGCGATACATCAGACGGCTTCCATACAGGTGTCCTATAATGACAGCTCAATTAGAAGGCAAAGCCTATACTTTGAGTGATGGTTGAGAAGCGCATATTGGTACGTGAAGTTACATTATTCTGATAACGTTGTAGTTATCAATTATGTGAGTGCTCTCACATATCGGGTGCAAGTAAATGAATTTGTGTTGGATAGATATTCATGTATGTTGACAAAATACCATTGATTAGTTGAACAAGAGATTTGCAAACGTACGAATGCACAATCATGTGTTTAGAATGTTTCAGCTAAATCTTTATCTGTGTGCCCATCCATTCTGACTTCTTTGCATATGAATTATGTATTGGCATTGCACAGTACAACATCATTGTACACTGCTGTCACTACCTATTGATTACATACTACAGTATACTACTATAAATGATATTTGTTAAATTCTTTTCATTCATTCTCTACAATCATAAACACTTTACATCTAGGAAAATCTCTAGCTACACGACATTTTCAATTTTGATATTACCATATGAGTCATAATAACGCTAATGGTAACACTAAATTGTACGTACATTTCTATTACGCTATTGGTTCTGCAATTTAAAAATCCCTCTCCGTATTGTACATATACGGATTCTCGGGGTCTATTTGCACAAAATTCACCGATTCATCCACCCAGTCTATCGGTGAACCATCGTCAACAAGGGGATGTGCCATGAGTTTGTCCGTATCCTTTCTGCCCGCGTCGGCAGCTTCGTCCTGGGGCTCGGACTCATTCGGCTTGCCGTCGCCCGCCGTTCGGAACCATTCGGGCATTTTCGGCTTCTTCGTCCATTCGGGCATTTTCGGCTTCTTCGCCCATTCGGGCATTTTCGACTTCTTCACGAAGACGTCCTCTTCATCGTCGGCGTCGGTGTCGACGCTGGGCGGCTTGGGATTAGACCACGGCTGGGTCTCCCCGGAAGCGAGGAAGAAGTAGACCAAGACACTGGCGATCAGTATGACTGCAGAGATGATGAAGACATACCCCCATTGTTTGGCAGTCTGAAAGACATAAAAAAGAAAACATCTTTATTTGAATGTTCATCTGTGTTGGTAGAAGTCACTCTGCGTCAAAGTTGAACTTTATACTTTCCAACACCTCAACGGAGACGGGGGGCTCCATAGACCTTCTGCAACTTATGATCAACTGCTCACCGAGTCACGTGTTCTATCTGCGTAATGTGACGTCAGATAAACATAGATAGCTCATTCCTTGACTGGAGTTGAACGGTCGAAAATTTGGGTAAGTCCAATTTTTGTGTGGTGAATATTACATTCAAAGTTCCAGGATCCATAAGGTGTTTTTATTATCATTAATGTATAAAAAATCCATTGAAATAAGAAAACAAGATCCCGTAATTGTTGCACGAACCTTGTCTACGGTGATAGTCCCCACAACTATCGGACAAAGGATGCCTGAAAAGGTGGCGATGGCGCCGGACAGACCCATGATGATGCTGGCGTACCGGGGAGAGATGTCCAGGGCGTTCACGTTGTACCCTGTGGAAAACAGATTAATAGTTCGTCTCCATTCTTGAAATATTCTGGTAGCTAAATTGAAAAGTATTTTCTAGTAGAAATAATTTAAGAAGGTCTTTCTCATATATATAAGAAGAATAAAAAGATACAGTTCTTAGTGTGTCAATGCAATGTGTGTGTTTTTGGCACATTTCTGACGGAATAGCCGAAGAAGTTTTGTGGGCGTCACTTCACTATCATGGTAGGAATATAGTCGCAAAGGCACAACGAGGGGGCATGGCGAGTATCGAACCCGAGACTTATTGGTTCTGCGCCCGACGCTCTAACCGTTACGTCACACCGACGCCGTTGAAACGTTGCACCAATCCGATTGAAAAATACTTCATGACAAAAAGTGGTTTGCAGGACTTGTGACCCACCTGAAGACAAGGTGAGACCAGCAGAAGCCATGCCGACTGACAGAAGAGTCATGGAGGCGACGGAACTGTTGGTACAGCCGATGATGAGGAAACACAACGCTTCCAGGGACAGACCTGGCAGATGGAGAACGAAACAAAAGAGTCAAGTTTAGTATCTCATTTTGTGTGAGAGTTGATTTTGTCGTCACAAATAGTTTTATGACACATCAGTTGGTCATGATGTCCAATTAACAAGATGGATACTTAGGCAATAAGAAAGATTTATTTGCTGATTTGAAAAAAATTACATGTGCACCAACCGATATGCAATAAAGAACAAATCGATAAGGTGCCTACTTTGCACATTGTGCACGCGAATTATCATGGTAAACTCCAGGTAAAATAGTGTTTCTCTATGTAACACTACTGGCGATATCAATAAAACAAAACAAAAGCAAAATTATGCTGCTGAACTCACCCACGGTATTGAAGAGTCGACGGACATTCGTGGTTGACATGACTTCCTTGGTGCGCATCCAGTCTCCAACACTCCCGGCGATGGGCAGGCACAGGGCCAGGAACAGGAACGGCATGCCTGTGATCAAACCGGACTGGAGGAGGAGGAGAAAATTAAGATTGTCAGTTCCTCACACAAATGTACTATGGCCAGTGTTTACAATGCCTACATATAGCCATCATGGCATAACGGTTAAACCAGTTAGTTGATTATTTTGATGGCTAAATCCGCATTGTAAGGAAAATGAAGAATGTCAATTCCTCATACAAATATGCTATGGCCAGTGTTTGCAATGCCCTCAAACAGCCATCATGACATAACAGTTTTACCCGTTTGTTGATTATTTTGAGGGCTAAGCTGCGTTGTATGTCCATAGATTTTTAACAGGTCCAAGAATAATCAGAATAACGTGGTAATGGTTTAACTGTTTAGATGAACTTTCATTCAAATAATCAAGATGCATAATCAACTGTAACTTCTGATACTAATATATATTTCTGGATTTGGATGCTGATGGGTTACAGAAGAAGCGTAATGATATTGCAATGCAAGCAATGATGTTTTATTTACTCACAGCTTCCACCTGCATGTCGAACGCCTGCATGTAGTATGAAGGTGAGTTGGTGAGCAGGAGATACAGGGTCCACTTGAAGGCGGTATCCGTCACCAAGATGGCGTACACGGCAGGGGACGTCAGGATTTCTTTCCACGGCGTCTCCTGGGCCTTTGGCACAATTTAGATGAAATCATAAATCGTATTACTACACACACTGACAAACAAATCACATCATCATCCTCGCCCTTTACAATGAATGAATGAATGAATGGAGACCTTTTTTTGCACATTTCTGCCACACTTGGCTAAGTACAGGTCACAACAAAACAAAATAACAAGTACAGTTAACGGATAAAAAAAAAGAATATGACTATCTTCAGATAATTTCTACTTCTCCTCGCTTTTCGGTTATAGTAGATATAAAAGAACATAGATGTTTTTCAATGGGAGGTTTGTCTAGTCGCATTAGGAATATGAATTTTTGTACAGTACTTAAATGTGTGAAGTAGGGAAATAGGTTTTGTACAAGCTTAGACAATTCATGAAAGATACTTGAAAACCTGCACGTCAATATGTATGGAATACAAAACATGTATGGAATGCAAACGCTTCCTCATATTATCAACTTTAGATTATGATTTCTAGGTTTGTTTTTAAAAGTCCTGCTCTACTGAATATGCTGATGCTTTGGTAACTGGGAGGAAGGGTAGAGTACAATGCAAAAATTTCTTCCAAGTTCCAACACTATAACAAAGTTAAGCATGGCCATTGTACTATGATTACTTCCAACACAGATGAGCTTCCATGATGATAGGAGGAAAGGCATAAACCCCCTTTGAATGAATATTATTTCAGCGAATTTTCAGGTGCGCGTTGTTGAAATATCAAGTTGTCATAATTAGTAAATACCACGATATGTAGATACCACAAGTAAAGAGAAGAACTGGGAACGTTACAAAGTCCACTCACCGTAGACTGATGATTGCTACTCTGATAGAATTCGCCCAGGCTCTTCTCGATGAAGAGGCACTCCTCCTCGCTGACGGTGGGGTCTTTCGACGGCGACTCCCACACGCACAGAGCCCAGATCACGGACCAGGTGATGCCAAATGCTCCTGTAAAATAAACATTTTTACACCCCGGGTTCTAAAGGCTTTGAACCATGACAAACAAAGAAAAGTAGCAGATAGAAATCTTGCGGCTGGGCGCCAATTATTCTAGATCCCCTCCGTCTTCTTTCACTTATACTGGCCAAATGCTCCTGTAATATAAACATCTTTACACCAAGGGTTAGAAAAATACAACCCCAATAAAGGCGGATAGAAATATTGCGGCTAAGCTCCAATAATTTCAGATCCTCTTCATCTTCTTTCTGATATACTAGGCCAGAAAGGTAAATCGTGCAACACAGCAGCGAATTCGAAATGAAAATCCACATGTATGCGTGTTAAGTAGCTGCAGAAAACAAGAGTCTTAGGACCCAAAATCTCCATGAAACGTTGTTTTTCTATTAAACCAGTTCCCCCCATTCTATATCGCTCAATGGTATGACCCACACTGCAAGGGGAGAAGTCTGACCTACTTTCGCTATAAATAGCTACTGACAGGTGGGGTGCCACATGACAACACTGCAGATATAGATTTTCCTCATTACTTATGCAAATTAATTCCAATTTGCATAATTTGCAGTTCATTGTATACATCTCTGCTTAAGCTACCTTCATAGTAAATAACATGAAAATCTGTCGCTCCTTTCTTCAGTTATTCTCCATTGAAGATTTTGACAAATACGCCATTACAGTTCCAGTGACACATACCAGGGGGCCCAAAATCGACCTTGACCTTTCTCCTCCCGACACCTACCCACATACCAAATATCATTACAATTCATCTACACGTTCTATAGTTATGCTGATTTTAAGCATCCGGTGACACATACATACACACACGCGCACACACACGCAAACACACTAACTTTGCATGATTTGCACTTCAGTGTGTACATCTCTGTCCAACCTACCTGCGTACCAAATAACATGGAAATCTGTTGTTCCTTTCTTCAGTTATACCCCTTTAGAACATTTTTACATATAGGCCATTGTAGTTCCAGGGACACAAACCAGGGGGCCCAAAATCGACCTTGACCATTCTCCTCACAGCGCATACCCACATACCAAATATCATTACAATCCATCTACACGTTCTACAGTTATGCTGACTTTAAGCATCCAGCGACACACATGCAAACGATTTACCTCCTTACTTATGCAAATTTGGTCTCATTTGCATAGTTTGCACTTAAGTGTGTACATCTTGGTCTAACCTACCTGTGTACCAAATAACATGACGATCTGTCGATCCTCTCTTCAGTTCTTCTACATTGAAGATTTTTAAAAATACGCCATTGCAGTTCCAATCACAAATGCCAGGGGGCCCAAAATCGACCTTGACCTTCCTCCTCTTAACACCCACCCACATACCAAAAATCATTACAATCCATGTACAGGTTCTACAGTTATGGTGACTTTAAGCATCCGGTGACACATACATACACACAAACACCAAACGCAAGCAAAACAGTATATCCATGAAAAAGCCTTTTTTCATGGAGATAAAAAGTAATCAAAACTTAAAACTTAAAAGATAGTCATCAAGGCATCCCAGGACATGCGGTGAATTCTAACCGAACATTCAATTACACAGCTGCTGAACGGAGCTTTGGGTATGGTGATTCCTTGATAGTTTTTCCTGTCCGAATACGACTGTCAGTGTGCTCATGGTGATCACTAAGAGGCTAAATGTTTATTCAAAAGGAAATGAATCGCAGTCCCACTCACCGTACATGTAGAACGGATATGGCCAGCCGGCGTACTCGGTCACCACTCCCGACAGGGGCATTCCGAACAGAATCCCTGCATATTGGCCTGGCAGAATAAACTGATCATCAGATTCCGGTATACAAATATACGTTGTGATTTGACCTAGCTTCATGCGGTTGTAGTACTTTATCTAACTTGAGAGTTGAAATAGTTTGTACACATAAGCCAAAGATCCTTGTATTTGATTGAATAATGATCTAAAGGTACAAAATTATGTACCGATATGGTAAACATCTTGAAATGTGATGATCGGGAACAATTTCGGACGGGCCGGAGATAAAATCTAAATTGGTTACGACTTTTGTTACGTGCTATATTAAATTCGTATTCATCTATTTGTTTGTGGCCAATTAGATGGAACAATCCATAAAAGAAGCTTAAGGTGCAATTCTTTTTAACAATGTCTGTTTATGTTTTTTGTTTAATATGGAAAATGGATGAATAGATGAATTAAAACAATCAAAAATGCTACATTATAGTGACGTGTCATTTTACTGCAACAACAATACATAGAAGACCTTGAAATCCAACTGAAAAGACTGAAAATCAACAATCATTTAAGAGTACTATATAACGCGTGAACAAGGGCTAAGGAAGCTGTCGGGAAACTTAAAAGAAAACTTTCAGTCTTACCTGTGACCATGATGGACGTCAGTCTGCTTCTTTCCAGAGGCGGCGCCCACTTACTCAGTACACCATAGGACGAAGGGAACGTCATGCCCTGTACAGATGATTGAAATGAGAAATAAAAACATAAGCCATGCAAGATCTGATAACAAATTGATCAAGAGAAAGAGTCAACCCGTCAAGAATAAGGACGAACTGCAATACAAATACAGTGAGGCTTTGCATACCACACACTATCAACAAAACTGTATTCAAGAAACGTAAAACAAAAACCGCAACATGGACTTCATTAATTGATCTATGTTAGGTTTTGTTTTCTATGTACACTGTATCTTTGCTTTATATTTTTATATTTTGCATAGCCCTTACCTCTTCCCTCACGACCTCTATGAAAAGCGGCCTGCAGGCCGATTTGAGATTCTCATCAATAATCAAAGGTTCAAACAAACAAACAAACAAACAAACAAACAAAATAGATTTGATCGATGTTTACTCACCTCAGACAGGCCTTGTAGGATTCTAACAAAGATGAGGACACCGTAGTGTAAGTCAGCTGCCACAGGAACCACCATGTGCAGGCAAGCTGAGCACAGGACTGATGCCCCGAAAACTCTAAACACATTTAAAAACATATCGACATAACATAGAATGTAGAGACTTGATTTACATGATAAAATTCCTTCAAAAAGTTCTAATGTCATAATCAATCAATCAATCAATCAACTTCCTTTGTTTTAATTAAAATATCGGCCTCGCTAGCTCTTCTCAGAGGTCCAATTTTTTGGGGGGATGTCACGTCAACACAGATGATAGATAAGTTATTACAAAAACAAATAAACACACACTTAAAGGTAATGATATCAAAATGCCCAATATCGCAGTCTGCAAATCTTCATCACCATTCCAAACTACCGCATCCATTCTTTGACAGTCCTGCATAAATGGCAATGGAGATAATTCCGGGTTTACCGAGAAACTGACTTACCTATTGGCAGGAAAGCGAACGGCCAGGTAGCCTCCTAGTACTTTCGTGAGTAGGAAGCCCCAGAAAAAGGATCCGTGAATAATACCAACTGTCAGCTGCGACCAGTGAAATGGTGCTGGCTGTAAATGATCAAATATATGCAACTTAAAGGATGATAAGCATTTTATGAGGTTATGGCATTTAACATTGTTTGCCCTGACCCATTTAAGACTGGTACATCGTACAACAACATTTTTTTTCTCATGGAATTCTGATAATAATTAACATATCTACAAAAGTATCTGTATCTGTATCTGTATCTATATAACAGGTATAATCACCCTTCGGCGTAACACACTAGCTTTGTAGCAAGTATTACTGTAACAACCACTAGTTACAGCACAGCTTGGATGGACTGGTATGGTTCTCATACGTTAACAGACAACACATCAATTACAAAGTTAACATCAGATTCAAGCGGGCCCTTAACTGTAAGCCAGCAACTTTAATATTGATTTTGATGTTTTATAGCTACCTTATTATGTTTACCCATTTTGTCACATACACATTCCTTTTCATCCTAAAAGACAAAGAGAGGTATTTCTAAATTATAGGAAACATGGTGTATTTAGTGCATTGAGTGCATACCACTTGTAAATCTCCCAGCGTGTGGTTGTTGACCATGTCCACCACGGCGATCCCAAGGTTCGTGCGGATGCCATATTGGATCATGAAGCCGATGCACGCCAGCACTGCCACGATATATCTCTTTGGCATGAACCCTATTGGGATAAGTGTGTACTTATGTTGAATCTATGAAGGCCATTAACAATTATAGTAAGGTGCACGCTACTCTGCTGATGGTAAAAAAAGACAGTTCTTTCGTGCATACTGACAGAATATCATTGTCAGTATCGAAGGACCCGGTACCCACAAGCTACATTTTCATTTCTTGACATCTCGTAAATGTTAATTAGAATTGCATGGAATCACCATGTGAAGCTTAATCACCATTTATACCAGTTGTCCCATACCTACATAGCTGTACATGTCTCTAACATAAAAATGAATCGTAGGTTCATGATGCCTATTAACGTTAGGCTCACAAAAGTTTTCTAATATGTATAGTTTAAGGCTGTAGTGCAAAATGAAATTGGACCAGAAGACACGTGGAATAAGGTTTTGATTATCAATTTTGGAGAAAGCGGTCAACTTACCGCTTCTACAGGTTGTCGCCTCACCCAGTCGATCCCACAGGACTTTTACTACATTAAAGTTGGGTGAGATTTGGGAGGGAATTAAAGGTGTGCTGTTTACATCTGGCAAACAAGAACTGTCTTTTTTCTCCATGGAGGATAATTTAAGATATAAAATTATAAGATATGCCCCTGACATAGCAAGCTGGGATTTGGCTCACCTTTGATATAACAGGTTACTTACTTACTTAAATGATAATGCGTTCTTTATAACCTATTTGTTATACTTTGTTTCATTTGAGGCGGCAACCGTTCAGTGACCAAGAATCTCATTGGTAATTTAAAGAATTTCATTGATGACTAAGTGTATTTTGCAAGCTATATATGTTTCCAAATTATACTTGTGCATCATGGATCATATTTAATTCACAAAGCCATAGGTCATACAAGTGCAATTTTGGTCACTCAATGGTAACTACACAGTGGAAAGGCGCCTCAATGAAGCAATAGTTGTAGGTTGCAGGTGATAAATGATGAGAAATATAAATTATCTAATTTAATACTGACAGTCAACTCAATGTAGCCGACTATTGTACTGTTGATTAGCAGCATCGAAAATGACATTAGACTTCTGTCAACTTGTTAGAATTGCAACAGTCTATAATAGCATAGTTCTAAGTCAAAAATCCATGTTCGATTGTTCTAAGAAAGACACAAACCTGAAGGACAGGGGCAAAAGAAACTCGACCCATCAGTTTCGCTGCCCGACCACAGCTTGTTCGTCCATGACTCGGGCAGGAAGGACGAATTTTTCTCGTTGTCCTTTGGGTCCAGACTAATGCGATTTGGGGCCATTCTGCAAAAAAAGAATTCACGTAAAAAAATGTACAATACAAGTAAAGTAACCGTCGGTAGAAGTGGTATCATCACAGTATATCAATTTTTCTCAATTAAAGATGAGATTTTCTGTAGATCTTGCGGACCACAATCCAAGAGTCATGCCTACTTTGCACAAAGTAAATATTTATTGGACGTAGCTAGCTGGACAGATAGCTGGACAGATAAAGATCCGATACGCCCTTCATACATATCCCAAAGTTGATTGAAAGAGGTGGTTGACATACATTTTACAAGTAAAGCAAAATGCTCTTCCATAGATGAAAACAACGAATGCACATGAGGATACCATTAAGAATTCACAACGTATTTAGCAATATTATCATAAACTAATACATGTATATAAAACCCAAGAAGTCACGGAGTGTGAAAAATAAGATGTACTCCGTGAAGATAAAAACCAACATTGTTTTGTATCAAAGTGTAGGTCATAACAAACCCCCCAAAACCAACACGTAAACAAACACATAAATTTCATTGCTTCATAAAGCTGGCTTAAAAAGAAAGGACTTGGTAACATCAAGCCATGGATATTGGACGACTCAAACCGATGCAGACATGCTAAATACTATCGTTGCCATTATGCTAAAACACGCAATTGAGACCAGCTAAAAATGTCTTCTCATTCAAACAATATTTCCTAAATATTTTCGAGTTTTCCTACCTGTAATAGGAGTAAGTGCTGTGGAACGCAGCCATGGGAAACTCCATTTTAACGAATTTGATGCACAACGGGGCCTTGTCTGCCGAATTTATCTCCGCTTCCAGCCCACGCCCCAACCCACGCCTACGTCACTGCCGAGCAGTTCTACCTTATAAGTACTCCTTAAACATACATCCTATCCACGCGATTTGCAAGCCAGTTTGCTTTCTCTAAATGTCACTGTCATTCCAGTAAATTGGGGGGACCCTCTCGAACAAAAGAATATGAATACGCCGTATGGTACAATTTTAAGCGGTGCATGATTGCTTTTGAGTAGATTCGGTTATAAGTAAAGGCCAATCATGGCATCGGTGATATATTATTAGCACAATTGACTGGAATATGTCAACACATATTACGTTTCAATGGTGTTGTGAGAAGAACGCTACTCTTGATGCGTAGCAACGGGCTCTGTGATTTCATGCAATCTTCTCATATTGAAGGGGTAATCATATTGCACTGAGGCGGCAGGGAGAGCAGTTTCCTGTCATTGCAGTTGCCTGCCAACGGTGAATTACGGTAACTTAATGGATATCTGTTACTATAAGGGATGGTTTTGTGATATTATAGAAAAGACTAAAAGCACAGGTACTTACATGACTTACTTGTTATAGCTAAAATGCACACCCGGTATTGAATGAATTTTAGGAAAACAGTGCGATGTTGTATTGTATGTGATAATTAGTTTGAATATTATTAGAATACAGTACGGTATAATAAACAAAAGAAAACAACCGTTCTTTATCTACTTCCCATCATTCACACGGTCCCCTTTGATTATGTCTATCATTATTCTTCAATGGGGACAATACATTGCCTGAGCTATCTGAAGTTGATGGGTACGGATATGGAAAAGAGCGTTAAATGACATGAACGAATGAATGGGTATCTTTTGATTGGATGCAGATAACTTCAAATGCTTTTCTACTTTTTATCTCTTTCTCAGGCTTCACAGACTTTGGGAAGAAAGAAATAAAGTTGATGGATATAGCCCTTAAATTCTAGCCATTTTTAAGAAATCAGTACATGTATTAGGTTAGTTCTCTGCTCTTGCTGGTCAGATCTTGTATACAAATGTATGCACCACGGCTTGGCTACAATTACAGGAGAATATGGGGGAAGGGCATTTGTTTTTATCAGGTTTCTAAAATGCAAGACTATTCAAGGCTCACGTCACAAGTAGACAACAATATATCCCAATAGTACACATTTAAAGACCTAGTTGTACAGGTTGGTCCATGTGACATATCTAATTTTGAATACAATACCTAGTGAGACGGTGTGATTTCGAAATCTCAATATGTCGCAACATTATCCCATACTACATTAAAGTAATTGTCAGTTTGGTGCCTCTCCCTCACGCACCATGAGTCACACGTGTTGACCTTACCTACGTGTTCATAGATATCATGAACCGAAATGTAACATGGACCACGGCAGTTCTGTATGGCTTGGCTACAACTCTTTTACTTGACAACAGGAGATATTTCAAATATAGGGTGGTATTTGCTTTCGTTAGGCTTAATGTATTTCCTGTATGCGTTGCTAAAATGCAAAACGAAGGCTCACGTCACAAGTAGACAACAATATATGCTAATGGTACACATTAAAAGACCTAGTTGTATAGGTTGGTAACCTGTGACACATCTAATTTTGTATACAATAAAATCATATTTCTAGTGAGACGGTGTGATTTCAAAATCTCCATATGTCGCAACATTATCCGATGCAACATTGAAGCAATTATCAGTTTGGTGCGTCTCCCTCATACACGGTGTGTCACACGTGTTGACCTTACCTATTTAACATCACAAAGAAAGGCGTGGTTACTAATGCAGCAAACGCTTACAAAAAGCCTTTTAGCTACCTAAATATGAAAGCCAACAACAGAAGAATGCTCGGATTCTTACCATGTACTGTATCCAATGGATTGAGTAAAATACATTTTCCAAATCGTTCGTGAATAATTCTGTAAAGTAGGAAAATTGGGATGGCGTATTCAGAACTGGCAGTTAAAAGGTGTAATCACAGTGATTATTCCTCGTTTGTGAGCTGAATCGCATTGTGCACGCTATAATGGTTCCCTCAGTGGTAGAATTGTTTGTGAATAGTAACCCTGGATACACTCCACTCAAAACAACAGAGTAAGAAGTATAATGCCACTAGAATATCACTGTCACATAGTCACGTACGTATTCCGTGGACTAAAGACTGCAGCAATCTGCGAAATTTACATCTTTGATGCAGTCTACTTCAATCCAGCAGTGATTTTGTCCAACTTATGATTTTCCCGACATTTCACGCACGGTACGCCTCCATCTAGTTACGATAAAAGATCAAGAACGTCGACCTGCTGCTGATTTTCTTTTATGATGAAATAATTCATTCCCTATCTTCCATTTCCAATAAGTGCGTAACGAAATGGTTTGAAAATGAATAGAATTAGTCATCGTTCTTAGGCGCTGTCTGTAAACTGCTAGGACTATTCCAGCAAACCAAAAACATGTGGGGGTGGGGGGATAGGTTGGTAGGTGGTTCATACATTCTCCAATACGTATATATATAAAAAAAAGTATTGTCGGTGAGTTGGCTTTGTGTTATTCTATACTGCAAAACGAGTTTAACTTTAAGATAAAAATGCTGTCGTCAAGTTCTTAAACAGGGTGTTATGAATTTGTTGTCTACCCTTACATAATTTTTCCTGGAAACGTCCCTTAGGACACTAGTACACGGATTTATCCCCTGAACGTTTAACTTTGTCTGCGAAAATAACCCTCAGACAGGTAATGTGTGCATGATAACCAGCATGGTGGATACAAACATAGAATACGTATGGACGTATGATAGTTTGCAGTATAGTTGTCAGGGATGTGGACTGCGGATGTACTATATAAACAAAGTCAAACACCAGGGGGCCTTGGTCTTTGTTTTCCCACCTACACACATACAAAATAGCATTACAATCCATCGAGACGTTCTAAACTTATGCTTACTAAAGATATCCAGAATCACAAACAAACAAACACAAACACACACAGAGAGACAAAAAATACCTGTACTTTTCATTGAGATAATCAACGAACGTGCTCATGACCGTGTTCACTCTGAATATGAACATCTTAACAAATTCGTACAAATCACATTGGTAGTCGAGGCTATTAACATGTACCTGAGATAAGAATGGAACCAAAACTTTCTAAGATAATCAACTATGAATGAAGCCACTGGTGAAGGAGGGTATGTTAGCCCCGGTAAACTAACTAGGATGACACTCAGGTAAGATTTAGCAATATGTAGTGTGTGTCATTCCAATGACACAGGGTAAGATTCAACTATATGGAGGGTGTTTCATTCCAATGACACAGGGTAAGATTCAGCTATATGGAGGGTGTTTCATTCCAATGACACAGGGTAAGATTCAGCTATATGGAGGGTGTTTCATTTCAATGACACAGGGTAAGATTCAACTATATGTAGTGTGTGTCATTCCAATGACACAGGGTAAGATTCAGCTATATGTAGGGTGTTTCATTCCAGTTATACGTATGAATGGTATCTACCTTTCTCGGTACATGAAGCCCCACGGTGGCTCTCAGGATCCGGGTTTGGACCTCCACGCGGTGCAGCAGGTGTTGGGTGGCGCCGGCAGTCCCCAGATCTCCCCCTCTACGTTCTTCCGGAGTGTTCCCGAGAAGTGCTCTGGTGATGTTCCTACAGCACCAGAACAGTTTTAAAAGTCATTTCAAGTTGATGATTTCTAGAAGACACGATAAAAAGGGATTGCGCTGCAATGTTCTTCGATAATAAAGTCACTGTCCTCGGATTATACCCACAAGCGATGCAACATAATCTTTATTCTAACATCATAGCATGGGGATGTCGATTAAGATGCCTGAAAATGATTGGATAACCACGAACATAACTATAGTTTAGCAGTCCAAAATGGCGGCCTGTCAGTCGAGCAGAGAACTAGTTCTAGCAATTACTCCAGTAGTGGTAGCGATCATTCATGTTGGATGAGAAGTAAAAGCCTTGAGGCAAGGTCTATATAATCATTGGGGGAAACCATCGATAACTTTTGTCGATAAAGGTTACAGGCAAAGACATGTTAGCAAATGGATGTTTCTTACACGAAGAAAACGGATGAACATCAATCTTATCAGCTGTCTCTTACTTTATTCCTACAGCTTCTGATCTTCAAAACGACAGGTCTGGTGCAAAAGGTGTGACAGATATCCACCTAACTGTTAACAACTCTCGGTGACGTCATTGTAACACCATTATGCTTTCTTCACCGCCAAATTGGTCCTACAATGCAGCAACACAATAATCATCTACCCATTTTGTTTCAAATGTGTTAATTTGCCTAAAATGGTCCATGAAAAATTGGCCATGTGCTGAACGTTCACAAATGTTTGTCAGTAAAAGTTCTTCTGACTCACAGCAAACTCTTACAGGAGGAATATGCCAAATTGAGTAATAGTTAAAATACATGCAACTGAAATCATCACATACCTTGAAAGATGCACAGATGCAGCGGAAACCGGTAAAGCAATATCCAACTAGTACATTGCGTTACTACTCGGCAGTACGTGCTGTGTATTCTTAAAACAATATGTGAAATGTTCTCACCGGGCTACATTCCGTACGAAGTCTCCACCATTACAGCTGCGTTCCGCCACGGTGGTCACCAACAAAATGTCACCAGACTATGTCCGAGATTGTACACTGTCATTATTGGTACGAAACAACACTTCAAATCTGACCTGGTTTGAATAATTCCGGTATCTGTTCCCCTGGGAACTATTTGCCACTGCGAGAAATCATGGAGTCTCCAAAAAGTGGTTAGACGAGTTTTTTTGCCCCCCTCCCCCATTACTATTCGCAGGTGACATAATGACAGCTAGGGGATTATGGGGATAAGAAACTCCTAGGCAGTAGCTGGAAGCACATTTCTATGTTCATTGGGGGCATGTGGTGTGCCAATGCTGTTTGTGTTAAGATCTATGATAGATTCATAAAATATTCAAAAGACGTATACCTAGGAATGTCAATCTAATTCAGATAATATGAAATTTCTAAAGTAAAACAGTATGATAATACATTTGGACAAGGCGTTCTTTAATCTAAAATGGTGAGGACGGAAAGAGGGATTTCTTTCACGATAAAAGGGGTTTGAGACATGTTGGGTGTGCTATGATTCTGCTATGTCAGCAGTATAGATGCAACTGTAAGGGGCAAAAAAATACACACTAGACTTGCCCCTTACTATTGTTGTTTACAGTGGAATTGTCCCTTGTTTTGAAGGACATACCCTCAGGTGCACATAATGATTTAACAACAGTTTCTATCTGAGTGCTCGGGTCAAAGGTTAGGGAGACTGACTCGACTGGTTCTTCAACTCAGTGAGACATGCGCACGAGTCGCACAAGGCCGAGGTATATCATCTATGTTAGTTAACACAAGGTCACAAAATGACAGAGTTAATTTGCTTTATACAAATGCGTTTAATACGTACTTTGTAACACGTCGTATAGCTTCAAATTCGACTGAAAAACAGCAAAGATCCTCATTTGAAAAAAAAAGTTTTGTCAAGTGAAATGTTAGTTTTATCAATGAAGTCATATGGTAGGCGTTGCGGAATGCAATCATATGTAAAATATGCAATTGACGCAGCACACATGGAGAAAATGACAAGTTTGAGTGCAAATTGATTCGAAGTCCTGCGTGCAGAAACACACGCGTACGCAGAGAATGCAGGTGTGACGGGACAAGGGAGCCGCCGTGCGGTATTACATAAAAGTACAGCGGGATAGCTGGCCAGTTTTGACTGGTCAAAATGGAACATGTACTCGAATTGAAACCTGGCTTGAGATCTAGATCACTTTCCACTTCACATTACAGACGGATATGACAAAACTAGCAATGTATAAATTCGTTGGCCAAAACAACTAAGTACGTAGAGTCGATTGGTAAGAAACGCCAAAAAAGCAATTACTCAGACAACTGGATATGATTTTGGAAACGGTCGGACGTTTCAAGTAGCATCCACTACTTTTCGTCAGTGACTGTGAGCAAGATCAGTTGAACAGCAGGTTTATAACCACGAACTATGAATTGATATGCAAATAAGGAGAAGACAAATTTTTAGATAGTCCAATAGAAAGCAAATTAGACAACTCAAGACAAGGTTGAAGTAAAAGGGGACAATAGCTCCTATTGTTTTAGTATAGGAGCTAAAGCTGGTTTGCCCCCAAGGCTATGTCCCAAGTGCCAGACAGTTCCACCCTTAGCCCTCCTTTCCTGTTGAGGGTTGGATTGTATATCCTCTCATATATTGCCTCCCTTACTCCACGTTCGAACCAGCGGGGTTCACGGTCAAGGATATCAGTGGATTCGAGATTGAACGAGTGCCCCTGGTTGTGTTTTAGGTGGTGGAAAATGGCCGAGGAGTAGCGGTTAGCGCAATGTTCTTTGTACCTTTCATTAAGTGATCGGCTGGTCTCTCCGATATAAGTGTTGTTGCAGTTGGGTTCTTCACATTTGAGTCTGTAGATGACATCGGCCTTGCTGCCTTTGCGAGGTCGGTCTTTAGGATGTACCAGTCTTTGTCTGAGAGTTGATTGAGGTTTGAAGTTGGTGGCAATGTTGAAGTTTTGGAAGATCCGTCGGAGTTTTTCGGACACTCCTTGTACATATGGAATAGTGATGTTGGCCTTGTTTCTGTTGGTCAACGGTGTACACTTAGGCGTTTTCTTGGACTGGTCAGACGGTTTGAGGGCTTTGTTGAAAGTCCATCTTTGGTAGCCACATTTGCCCAGGGCACCTCGGAGGTGTCTATGTTCGTCTGTTTTGGCCGTGTCTGAGGTGATGATGTTGTCTGCCCGATGAAAGAGAGTTTTTATAACTGCCAGTTTGTGTTCCAAAGGGTGGTGAGAATCAAAGGCCAGATACTGATCGGTATGGGTCGGCTTCCTGTATACTTCGAACTGGAGGCGACCATCCTTCTCTATGATGGCTTTGGTGTCTAGGAAAGGGAGCGTATTATCTTGACTCGACTCCTGTGTGAACTTGATGTTGTCATCTATCTGGCCTTTGATTCTCACCACCCTTTGGAACACAAACTGGCAGTTATAAAAACTCTCTTTCATCGGGCAGACAACATCATCACCTCAGACACGGCCAAAACAGACGAACATAGACACCTCCGAGGTGCCCTGGGCAAATGTGGCTACCAAAGATGGACTTTCAACAAAGCCCTCAAACCGTCTGACCAGTCCAAGAAAACGCCTAAGTGTACACCGTTGACCAACAGAAACAAGGCCAACATCACTATTCCATATGTACAAGGAGTGTCCGAAAAACTCCGACGGATCTTCCAAAACTTCAACATTGCCACCAACTTCAAACCTCAATCAACTCTCAGACAAAGACTGGTACATCCTAAAGACCGACCTCGCAAAGGCAGCAAGGCCGATGTCATCTACAGACTCAAATGTGAAGAACCCAACTGCAACAACACTTATATCGGAGAGACCAGCCGATCACTTAATGAAAGGTACAGAGAACATTGCGCTAACCGCTACTCCTCGGCCATTTTCCACCACCTAAAACACAACCAGGGGCACTCGTTCAATCTCGAATCCACTGATATCCTTGACCGTGAACCCCGCTGGTTCGAACGTGGAGTAAGGGAGGCAATATATGAGAGGATATACAATCCAACCCTCAACAGGAAAGGAGGGCTAAGGGTGGAACTGTCTGGCACTTGGGACATAGCCTTGGGGGCAAACCAGCTTTAGCTCCTATACTAAAACAATAGGAGCTATTGTCCCCTTTTACTTCAACCTTGTCTTGAGTTGTCTAATTTGCTTTCTATTGGACTATCTAAAAATTTGTCTTCTCCTTATTTGCATATCAATTCATAGTTCGTGGTTATAAACCTGCTGTTCAACTGATCTTGCTCACAGTCACTGACGAAAAGTAGTGGATGCTACTTGAAACGTCTGACCGTTTCCAAAATCATATCCAGTTGTCTGAGTAATTGCTTTTTTGGCGTATCTTATTACCTGGATGTCTAATCTTCATCGACGTGATTGGTAAGAAAGATGTTGCTTCTCTCTCATAGTAGCTGCTTTAGTATCCAGTACCGCATGGCGTCGCTGCTGCGCGATGGACCTTACCGCAAAATCGACTTTGTAGTTTATCAGAAGAAATAGTCAGGTAATAGTAGAAAACAAAGAAATTATTTGAAAAAAAACAACAGGTATCAAGCTCTTGTACATAGGAGAGAAACTCTTTAGAAAAGAACCCGAAGTTACGTACTTCAGTGTTTTAGTCGAAAATGACACAACTGTACTTAGTCTACCATTATAGTATAACTTACGTGGCCCTTGCTATGTAGTTGCTATGCTCTTTGGCGTCAAAGAATGTCAAGGTCTGTGGCACATTGTCATGTCATTCTAACTTAAGTCAACATGAATACCCGAGCTTAGTCGTAAGTCTTCTGCATAGCTGTCCAGGTGTTGTATGTCAGACAGACCTAAACCGTTCTTTGTACGTTACAATTGGAGATAGGGTCGAATTAAAAATTAAAGATATCAAAATATGGTACGACGTGATTTGGTAGCCAATTTTGAAGAATGCACTGATGTTTATGCGTATATATGAATTTGCCTTTGTTAATACAGTACAACCTGGATGTAGCAACCATTCAAGGGACTCTAGGAAAATTGTTGCCAAGGATACGTGGTTGCTCAGGGTAGGGTTAACGATGTACATGTAAACGGGACTGTTTTGATATGACTTGTGACTGGGGGCGGTTGCCTGCGCCAGGTGGTTGCCCGACCAGATGTGACTGTAATATGAACGTGCCTAATCACGTATACAATAAAGCATTCTTAGGAATATATCGTTTTACAGTGCAGATGAAGGTTAGGACATACAAGATATAAGCGCGTAATCTATCCGGACGGTTTCAGGGCCTGGTAGCTATAGTTTGTAAGTTAGGAACAAGGGCCACCTGCACGTATGGCTGGGTTTAGACATGCATTTTCAAGCACACTCGGAGTACACTCAGCCGAAGTCCGACTCAAGTGCGGTCTGTTTACACACGGGGCCCGGGGCCGAGAAGTGACTTGGAACGCCCACCTGCGCCAGCGGTGTGACGTCCGTAGTATTGTCTTGCTTTGAATCTTGACCAACTTGCACCACAGAGGACACAAAATTATAAGATAGATACCGAAAAAATTATGGCATAAAGAGTGACAAGCAAATTATCAAATCTGCGCCAAGTGCTTTCATTGATTTTCATTTGATCGCTGACCTGAGCATTGCGTAACTAACCGGGAGTTACACTCAGAGTCTACTCCTTGGATTTGCATACAAGTTAACGTCACTTGAATCCGACTTAAGCTTGAGCATGGTCTCGAGGTTGCTCAAGGCGAGTCTGGGAAAAGGAGACTTGAGTACCCTATATTTCTGTAAACACAGTCTAAAATCGACTCCACTGAGTCGGACTTGGGCTGAGTGTGCTCCATGTATGCTTGGAAAATGCGTATGTAAACCGGGCCCCAGAGTTCATGATGTCACAGGTGACTGCCCCTGAACGTGTACACGTGCACATGATACACATTCCTCGTCACACGGATGAACAACGACCGGTAGGACGATGGAGATCTTTCAAGGTTGAATAAGACACGACCTGCCTCGTTACATTTTTCAAAGGTGACAAGTGTAGACAAAGATGGCAATCTAACTTCTAGAACCTTTTTTGACTACCCCTTTTTCATTACAGTTAACATACTTTACAGGCAATATGATACCTAGTGAAATTGTAGACATCAGGTGGGCCACAGAATTCTAATCACGATTGCTAGCCATCTTTTTCCACTCACGAAGTTGGTTATAAGGTCAGACCCTCTATATATGTTTGTCCGAACTTACAACAAAACTCACTCAAGTTCCTCTACTTCAAGCAAGCATCAAGTACACAAAGTCTGGGCCATAATCCTGTTCATTGTCAGTGCTGTTTTTGTTGCACATGAGGGGCTTTGCAAACACAGGCTTTGCGCGTTCCACTGCAGATAGGCTTCTTGCAGTTGTATGATCCAGCGCACTTATACAATGGTCCGGTTAGGCGCCGGTAGTAGCCGTCAACAGAGCTTCCTTTCATAAACAGTAGAACAGTGGAAAGGTCAAACAGATGACCCCCAGGTGTTAGGTCATACCTGGTGTCATAGGTTTAGTAACAGAACGCAATAGATACCCGTATAGGTATGCGTATACCTGCGCTTGGTATCAAAGATAGCTAAGAGGGTAGCGGGCACTAGGGTTCTTTAACCGAATAATCTATCGTTGCATTTATCTTTATTCTTTATTCTGCATTTATCTATGTTGATATAGAGTCAAGTGCAGTTCCTTCATAATATTTGAGCAACAGTTATTGTAAAAAAAGGATAATCAAAGCAATGCACATTTGTGAAAATTTATAGTTTATAATGTCACAGAAGTGCTTTGATGCAAACAAGCTATGACAGTATGCTTGAAAGGTTTAAGATGTGCAAGGCGTACTGTCAGTCTGTTCGCTCCGCTGAATACGAAGGATAATCACCCTGTAATTTCGCCTGAAGGCCAGTCGGCCTTGGTAGGATCACTGGTGAGAGAACTGTACCTGTGCGAGATAGCACCGCCAATCCTCAGCATTGTGGCGTGACAAGACAAATACCAACGCAATGACTGCAGGGTTCAACCATTGTGGTTGCGCCGAAGATCTTATCTGTGCTTCTCGATCACCTGCCTTTGTCAATGATGTAGACAAAGCGCAAGAAAAATCATGACATTCTTCACTCAAATACAATGCAAATGATGGAAAACTTGACTATGTTTCAACTAAATGATCTAAACGTCACATGATCTGTTAAACTATGTATGACCTTTTCCTGTTACTATAAAAAGTGACAAGGTGTTTGAATAATTTATTCAATAATAGAATAGTTCCCAATAGGATACGACTATTTTGGGAAACGATGTGTCCTTTCTAGTCATCAAAATTGTCAAAATTATTGCCCACGGTTTCAAATCAAGTTGAGTTAGGGGCTAGGTAGTCTCCAAGCAGAGGTTTCGGACGAGAGGGCGAGGAGTGGCCGCGATTTTTAACGTTTCTGTCCCTACAAAAGCGTTAAAAGTTGCGGCCACTCTTAGCCCTCTCGACCAACACTTCTGCTTTAATAAAAAAGAAGCCAGGCACTTTTAACAGTGATCAACTAGCGACCCGACAGAGTCATAAACATGACCTTGCTTGTAGCTATTCATTCAACCATCCCATCAGTGGTTTTATATTCGAATAATGTGATGTACATGTAGTGTTTATGAGCCCTGGAAGATTAGCCCCCTAGAGGGGCTAAAGGGTATCTCAATAAACTCAATAAACTCGTTAAACTCGAATGATTGACACAATATGGGATCCTTGTGACTGATACATTCCTGTCATGTCTACTTTAATGTACAGCTGCCCAGTATTCATTTAACCATCCCAACAGTGGTTATATATTCGAACGATTGACACAATACGGGATCCTTGTGACGGATACATTCCTGTCATGTCTACTTTAATGTACAACTGCCCAGTATCTCTTCTTTGTATCACTGTCACCTGATACTTCATACTGGAAAAATAGTGGTGTTTACATATCTTTGTTCCTTGTATTAGGTGGTATATTTCTTGGCCTAATAGATAAAGATACCAATGGCTACGATGCAAAATTCTAACGTCGGCTTTGAATGGGGATTTTTGAGTAATTGTTGTCATGGCTTAATTCTAAGAGTTAAACATATGCTGGCACTTCTGTAAGTGTAAGCTGGGTGCTGGTATAGTTAGTATGGTGCAGAAGACGAATTTTCGTTGGAAGGTGTACTCGATGAAAATTGCCATAGATATACCAGTATAAATATAACAAACACGACTGCTGGATACATATATTCCATTGGGAATTGCCTTCATAACAAGGAGATGACCTAGTTTTTATTAGAACAATGCAGAGTGCGACGAGGAAATGACCCATTTTTGTTTCATAACACGCACAGTGCCGCAATTTTATTCTACGTTTATGTAGTTCTATCTCAATCGATGACCAATTTATTGACTTGATGTTAGTTGTGACAGTTGAGAAATATCGTGGTTACTTGTACACAGCAACGCTGCCTGAGGAGGATTAAGAAATGGTCGATAGAACTATCACGACTGTTATAGGACTTATAGTCACAGCACCAGTGCTTCGTCGAAATCTCGACTTTCCCATGATGCTTCACGTGCGTACCTTACTCGGGGCGGGGGAGTCTCAGGTGACGCATATGTGTCCCTGAATGGTCTTGGGCCATCAAGGTCAAGCAGTACGTGCATGTGACACCCTGAGCCTGCGCACCTGGTACGCATTCGATTCTCACCTGCATACAGGTGGGTTCCCTTGGGAGTACCTGACCGGCAGGTGTTGTTTGGATTGTCATTTCTACCGCTCCACGAGTGCTGGTCTCTAACGTAAAGTTTTACCGCTACTGGGACTTCCGCCGGATTTTGTCGGGACAAAGCGTCGCAGTCGTCCGACGACCGGTCGACCATGGCTCGCTGGGCGGCCCTGCTCCTTGCGGTGGCAGGTAGGGCGCGGTTTCTTTCTATTCATGCATGTTACCTCCGGGACAGTAAATCTCTGTTTCGACACAACAGCGCCGACAGTTTTGTCACGAGCTTGCAGCATTTGTTGCACCAATTTTCTGAAGTAGCTCACGACATTTCAGCTCACGCAGAAGCAAATTGTGCATTGGCACCGCTGGTAATAAAGACAGCGATGTGATTGACCTAGCGATATGCGTAATCGCTGGGGAGGGGGGGCGGTAGTAACCCGATATATATACTTTGTGATGTCAAAACTGTTGCCCACCTTGTGGTTATTTGTTCAAATCAATCAAAATTGAAAGCAAAAATACTCATACTCGTGATTTAAGTTGGTTTTCTGTCGCCCTCTCAATAAATTATTCACAGTCATATCTAATTTCAGTGGCCAAGATGAAATAGGCCATCCGCGCCAAATATAAAGATTCCACTTTGTTGCACATCTGAGTACTCGTAAAATGACCTTGTGGTAAGAACCATAATGTACCCATGCTACTACAATATTTTATACTTGACTGGTCAGAGAAAGAACACAGTGGTTAGGTGAAAGTTGTGTTAATAACCACGGTCTAGTGCTTCAGAAGGAAAGTTGTTCAAATATATCCTCTTACGTGTTTACTTAGGCGTTATGTTTCCCGATCCTGTATCTGGGGCGTGAGCTGACCAGTATGACCTAAGACCCTAGGACCCTTTTGACAAGACGGCGACCTCGCTGCGACCTAAATTGCATTTGTGTAACCCTTGATCTCATAATTGGAATATCATGCAAGCTGGAAAACTATGACGGAAAAGACAACATACTAAGCGTAAGAAATCGTTTGTTGATATATGGAATTCGTTGAGCGAATCTGTCAAATTCTAGGTCGCAGCGAGGTCTTGGAATGGGAGGTGTAACATGCTAATTTATCAAATGATTCGATCGTCTAAGATATATACATGCTTATTGTGGAACACATAGATTCAAGATTCAAGATGAATTTATTGAAATATTGCAGTGAGGCACTAAATTGTATCCAAGTTAAAGATTAGAAATCATCAAGGACTTAAAGTATTGCACATATGAAAGCCTTAAATGACCATAAACGACTTTAAATGATTGCATGATATTGTAATTTTATGGTACACTTGCCCACATTGATTACCCCGATTCTAAAATACATACACTAATGCACATAAATGCAATAAAGTATGTAACATTGGACACAGGTTGCAATTCCTTAGGTTAGGGACGCGATAGCAACATGGTACTTGCCAGCGGCTGCTGCCGAAAATATAACTGACCACATTCAATAGATAGGTTACACATGCATGGAAATTGGTAGAAGAGTTGCTGTTTCTGTTTGTTCTTGTTTTGGCGCACGTCAGTTTTTTTATGTTTCTCGTTACACTAGAGAGTTGAGGACTCGTCGGTGGCAGTCGGTCTCTGTATTCAGAGTCTCAAGCAATGTCCTTGGAAACTTGAGGCAAAGCTGTACCCCCTTATATACTTTCAACACATGTTGTTTGTACTAAGGAATATAAACAAAGTTAGGTACCCAACATCAAAGATGTTAGTTTCACTCGAAACGCTATTTCAGCAATTCTCACCTACATGCATACAATGTATGTGGTTGCTTTATATACTTGTATTGTGCAATTTTCTTTTGTACCATGATACATAACGTGGCTGTAACAAATATCTGTTGTCCCAAAGCAAAATATTTCTTTGAAAGGCGGATTTGTGTTTACAGCATATGATATGTACATTGTTTATACTGTTTTATTGCGAACTATTATCATTTATGAGGAAAATTAGACAATTCGTCTTGGGTGGGCGTTTCGATCCATTTGGAGAGCTACCATTATTTTTTCAGAATTGTTGTGAATGAAGTACAAATGATTTGGCTTGATATCATTGAGTAGATTGCTTAGCGACGTCTTTTTTTTCAAAATGGAGACATCCAACTCCCCAAAATATGACGCATCCCGAAAAATGACACTAAGACGATCATTAATATAATACATTTCTACAAACGTATACATGGCGACCGTATTACTTTGTATTCTAAAAATTATCGTACTTTCGCTTTTTGTTCGTAGCGTGTGTTGTTGGTTGTAATGAGCGTGTGTGTAATAATTGTTTATATTTCACGGTTCAGTTACCAGTATACCATAATTTGATAACTCACATACATGGTTTATATACAGGCTTACTACCACTTACAATGGGTGGAAGCAATCGAAGACTATTGAATATTTCATAAGGTTACATTTGTCACTTGCACAAAGTGAGATGAGATAAGTACCCAAGGGAATATAACGGAATCTTCGTTGAGTCTCTATTGTCTTATCTTAAAAGCCTTGTTCCACCATGCCTTCAAACAATGCCCCCTTAATGCTAGGCTCATATTGTTAAGCCTATGTCAGTCCGGGCTGCTTGCGAAAGCAAAAAATAAAAATGCGTATCAAGAATATGCATAATTCCTGCTACAAGAAGTATTTTTTTAAACATTTTGTGTGTTTTGTTGCCTTTTATATCGTACTTTCCTTCCCGCAAACTACCCGGCCGGGCCCCGCTTTGGAAATGCGATCCTACAGCTAGCTGTAGCATAACTCATCGAGCTTTAGACACTCGAAGAACAGTAAAACTGAGAAAAAAATATAGCGTCACTTTTACGTATTCGTTCTTAAGCTTGGATGAAGTCATGCGCGACAAGAAAGCTGTCCAACAGTAACTCTTCAACTGTAACTAACACCGGTACTGGGCCAAAGGTTACTAAGCTTAAGAGTAATGAGATTTCAGTATTATGTTTTAAATAACAGGATGAACCTTTCGAAATGCCACGTAAGTGACGCACAGATATCCATGACATCATTCCGGGTACATCGTTTGTCTTATCTTGTCATTGGTTAAAGTAAGTGCCTTTCCCAACCCGATACGGTATGAAGCCCTGGGGCCCTCGTGGTAAATGAACCTGGCCTATCCATATGCATGTTTCTTCCGTGGCATGTGCATGTTTCACCTCCAATGTTACCCTACTAGTGGTCGATCTCTTAGCATAACTGTGTCACATTGTTTTATGTCAACCTCTTGCGGTTGATATAAAATGCAGGTTAATCGCTATCACTACAAAAAAGATGGCGTGACATGCTTGGAAATATTGAGATAAAAATCAATACATGACAAATGTTGTAAGAAGTACCGAATAGACTGGACACTTGAAATAATTTTTGATGTAAATTCCTACATTGACTCAAGACGGTATTTAGAAAAAAGACACAAACCCTTATTTCAAAAGCTTAGTATGAATAGATACACCGTTTGCGGTCTCCTTCCCATTTCAATAATTGTAAAGAAGTTACAAGGTAGCTATCAGGCCACGAATTCCTGCCACTTTATATTGTCTGTTTTCTTCCAAAAGGATGAAATTGATGATAATCTAAACATAGCAGGATAAAAATCAATATATCTTGAGGATGTCATCAATGATTCATTAAACTATGATAAGATTACGTAGTTTGAATCTCATTCATCAGACTGAGTTTTGCGAAGGAGGTTTAAAACATGTTCACCTTGATTGTGACCTTGCGTTTGAATGTCTTGATTCAAACTTAAGTTATACTCTGTTTTGAAAAGAGAGGTGGTCAGAAAGAGGAAGAGATAGGAGAGAGAGAACCTGAGGATGCACGAATGACCATGTCCGTTTAATTTCATCTCCATTATTCTCCAGGCAGAGGTTTCGATGGGGGTGGGTGGTGGTTTAACGCTGCCTTCCCCCGTTAAGATGCAACGCACGAAACCTCTGCTTGGAGAATTCTAAATACATTTCCGTACCATCGCCAGCATATGCAGCGCAATGTACTGTGATAGAAACCAATTGGACGGGACTTGAGGAAAATATTTACCTTGCATGTTTTTGACAATGAATAGGAGCAACGAATGTCAAACATCCCATGGGGTTTTTTCAGCCAATGGGAGAAGTTGACTTTGTCGACTATCATTACTTCAGAATACCAAGCGTGCTTCTTTTAGTCGCACCCACACAGGTGAAATACTTTCTTCTGACAAGGTTTGTTTACGGTTCCCGTAGTCTATGTACGCATTCGCAATCGTAATGGAATTCTGATATGCAAGCGAAGAGATGTAGTGGTTGAAAAAGCATTCCATTTGCCCCAAGATGGTCTATTGGTTAACCCAATTCTGAAAGGGTGTAACCAAAGCAGCACCTGTCACACATTGCCGACAATGGCCTCCCGACCGCTCACAACCTTTCCCAGACAACGGTTGGGAGTAGGTTGGTAGGTTCGGGGCAAGGTGGACTATAGTTGGCAGTTCGTCTTTGTCAGTTTACTAAATGTTTCAAACATTTGCGCGTGGACGTTAGATTTAGAATGGGTTGTGAACCGGTCGGGATCTGGTTGGAGACTGGTGGGGAGTAAGACAGCAATGGTTTTGGCGTTGTTATGAGTCGAAAGTCAAATCTGAGCATTTCAAGCCAACCCATGACTCAAATGCAGACCCTTCGACGAATCCCACCTCATTCTCATCCGAGACGACCACTACCAGAATGTGTGCCAAATACCCCCAACCTTCACACATTGTACAGCCGTCTGGCATACCAAAGCACAGGAGGATCGTAAAAGCCGTATTGAAGCAAGCTTTGACCCAAATTTGATTTCTCGGTGATGTTCACAACATGGGAGTAGGGATAATTTTGATTAAAAATATTGAATGCACCGTTTTGTATAAATCGCTGGTTATGTCCATTTCATTTTGTGAGATAGTTGGCTACTGGTTGGGAATTAGTCGTGAGTCGGGAGGCTTTTCTAAGCCCTCCTCCTATTAACTAACTAACAATAATAATAAAATACAATTACAAACAAAACCATAGATATAACTAATTCTAATACACTTCAATAGAAGCAAATAATGGAACACAATAATACATAGATACATAAATAAGTATGTCACAAATCAAAGATAACATGCCAGGAAATAATACAAAATGACAATCAGACTAACAGAGTTGCTGTCACATTTACATTTACAAACTACTGAATAATTTGTAATGTATAATCTGTTATATATGCTACTGTTGGTTGTGCATTTTGTCTTTTGTATATATTTTCAGATTGTTTCAGTGTGCTCTTTTGTACTTTTAATTTTAGACTGCGTAATTCAGCCGGTTCACCGTTTCAAGAAAGTGATATCGGTTGCAATGCTGTTTTAATTTCTGTATGTGTCAAACCCTGAATAAACCATTTATATATACATGCGAAAGGCTAAAGGAGTAAATCGACCGATGAATAATAAACCATAATTCGGGGCTCGATCTCGGTTGGAAGTAAGTCATGTACTGATTATGCAATGGTTGTGACATGGTCGCTGCGAAAGATAAGCGTGACTCAAAACTAATACAACGGCCTCCAACCTTCCGCCGGCCTTGGGTGAACAGTGGTCGGGACAAGGTCGGGAGGATGTCCTGAATATGTTACAAGGTCTTTACGTTCCTCACAGGCGCGACAGATACCAGTGTCTATATAATGAATGAATGAATGAACGAAAGAATGAACTTTATTGCTCGACAATCGTACATGGCACAATGTATGGCAACAATGACAACGCAATCATTACAATATGTATAAAAGTCTTATTCTAAAAACTATAACTACAAGATATGGACGTACATGGCGTACTGACATAATACATTAAACGTTTCTGTCTGTTACAATACATTATCTCTTTTGTAAAGTGCTACATATGTAAGTACACAGATATGGTGTCGGGGCATGACATAAGAAGATTGAAAATGTCTGTCTTTGTCTTTGGCAAGGGTTTACTGGATTTACATGTAATCATATTCATTAACTTTCGTCTATCTACACTACATGCGGGGCGTGCCATTAAGAAATGATATTCATCTTCAACGCTATCTTGACAGGAAGGACATCGTCTCTGGTTGGCTGGTTATGATATCGACCTTTTTCTATTTTCAAGCAGTAAGAACCGATTCTTAATTTGGTTATGTTGACTATAAAGATTTTATTACGAATTGATAATAGGTAATTCTGTGTGAGGTCAGGTTTGACTTCAGAATCTATAGATGTGTCTAGAGACAGAGGCGACGGCAGGAAATTTTTTAGGGGAGAGCTCGAGGGGGGGGGAATATTTCAGACGAAATGTTCAATGTTCTCTATGTCGAGCGCCGAAGGAGCGAGGTGTCGCGAGGTGTCGCGAGGTGTTGCGCCGAACGCGCGACAATATCAGTGTGGTCCCAGGGCATGCTTCCGCGGGAATCTAGACCCTCTCAAATGCCATTTTGCTGCATTTGTGAGGGACAAATTTCGATGGAAGAGTAAGCTAAGTTTAATTATGTGTATATGTTTGTCTGGCCGCGGGATTTGTATACATGTAAATCCAAGGGGCTCAAACTGGACTAAGGACAGTCGAAAGTGAAGTGGCCTTTATCATACAATACTAGCGCATTTGTCTTCATCAAATATCGATGGAAAAAAATATGTAATACGTTCGCTGGGACAGTACGGGAAGAAAAATGAGTTTTCCATGTAATTAATCGGGTAAATTTTTCTTTCTCCCCTCGTATATCAATATACTACTGTGACATTATATGTTTTCAATCATTTTGATACAAAGAAAATGGTATTTCGTTTCTAATATTCTTTTTGGTGACTGCGTGCTAAACGCTGCTATACAGTCTTCATGTATAAGTTGAAGCCTTTCCGAAAGGATGCTTAGTCGGGCATGCATATACATGTCCTGCTCTAGAAAAAAAAACAACTAAAATGTACGACCTAAACTGAACCAATCCTCGTGTATTGTGGCGTGGTTTCCAACTTGCAGCAAAGGGACGAGAGACAGAATCTTGCCACGGAGCTTCTGTGCTTCTCTGGAAGGACAACAAATCCTAAGTAATATAGGCGTCAGGCTGGGCAGTTACCATAGCGAGGTGATAGCCAGTACCTGTCCTACAACTCCTAAGTTTAGCACTGTCGTCATGGCGTAACGCTACATGTACCTGACTCTGGCTGGTACAGTCACATGACGTTACGTTTTGCAAACCGGCCTTTGTTGTTTGTTAGCGGAGCAGGGATTTAGAACATTCCTGGGTCTAATGCAAAACAAGAACTCCACGTCCGCAGCAAGTTAAGTCACCGATGACTGATAAAGGCAGCAGCCAGGGTCGGATAACGCTGTACTCTCACCTGCACGCAGAGCAAACACAGGGCACTAAGAAGTAATGTGATACGTAGTTGGATTCCTGCCCAGTCTTTAACAAGCCAAGGGTTGAGACCGTTGAAAAAGACAAGGATGGGGAGGGTGGGGGGTAGTAGTGTATCCAAATCTAGTATCTTTTCGTATATGCTTTCGATTGATTTGTAGGCATACGGTATTTATGAGTGAATGAAAGGCCTTTATTGTACATTTATTCTCTTACAAGCTAAGTACAGGTTATGATGATAAAGCAATTCACAGTCACTGTGATATAAGAATGTGGTATCTTACGACAGATACAATTACTAATTAAGTAGTAATCTATACTAGTTTGTACAGGTTCTACAGGTGTAAATGTAAGGAGAGATGGAGCTCATATAATACATGGTGTATCAGTTTACCTAATGGCACAAGGAATGTGAATTTTTCTGTGCTATTTAAGCATCGAAAACTATAGAATATATCTTGAATATAATTGAAGAGGATATTTCTCTCATTGTTGTTAGCGAATGAACATTTTAAGACGAACTTCAAGAGTTATATTGCTAAACGACTGTGAAACATGGCTGTAAAAAGGTTGTAAGGAAGAACACACAAAGATCACAAAGATGTCACCATCAAGAAGTGTTTTCATGTAAACATTACATGATTTGTTACTGAAACTTTAAAGGACAATCACCCTGGGGTCTCCGAACTCTTGTTACGGTAGATTTAGAGACCTGCTATCCTGGGTGTGGTCATCGAATAACTAGTTGTATGGTTATCTGTGTACAACACACACTCACAAAGGCATCATTGCACATTGGCACGTACACTACTGATCACCTGGGGTCACTGACCGTACCTAACCATTGAAACACGCTGAGCAGGATGTTTTAACAGGAAACAGGTGCTGCCATTACAATGAGGAAATTCTTTTGATTTGAGAGTATTTGAGGTGTGTCTGAAACAGACCATGCCAGTGGCGAATAAACCGCAAACGGTTCAAGCTTGTCTTATTCCACGTCCCATTAGGGCCCTGTCACACTTGTGCGTATATTTAAGTGCGCGTGAGTTGCACATTAACCTTTTTTTGGTTTAAGTAAGGTTTGCGGGGGAAACGTTGTTTTCTACTTTGACCCACCGTTGTGCAGCCTGGTTATCGAACCTAAGAAATCCCTTTTTATAATAATAATAATAATATCAGGTGTATTTGCAGCCAGTGCCACAGGCAGGTACCCAATGTGTAGGGTAATGAGGCTGTTTAACGTGTTCGAGGCACCTCCTCGAGCACGGGACCCCCGTTTTACGTCCCTCCCGGAAGACGATTTCGTGGAAAGCTTCGTGAGGCCATCCTCGTCCACCAGGACATTTCCGCTCTACGTTACATCGCTCGAGCGATGTAACGTAGAGCGGAAATGTCCTGGTGGACGAGGATGCGTGAGGCTACAGCAATCCGGACGTCCTTGGTTGGTCCCCCATCCAAGCACTGTCCGGACCGCGCGTTGCTTAACTTCCGAGATCGAGGGATCGGGTGTATCCAACGCGCCACGCGGCCGTTTTTCGACTGCAAACCTAACCTAAAACAAAAACATGTTAATACGCAACCCATGCGGACTTGTATATACGCACAAGTGTGACAGGGGCTTCATACTAGGGCGGCGATCTCGCCACGCTCTCTCTGCGACCTAAAATTGACCAGGGCGCAGAACGAATTTTGTAAATAAAGTGTTTTCCGTCATACTTTTATATTTTGCATGATATTCTAATTATGAAATCAAGGGTTACAGAAATCCAGCTTTGGTCGCAGCGAGGTCGCCGTGAGAGCGCCGTCTAGTCTAGTGGAATGGAGGACCTGAGTAACCGTATGAGGAAACAGACCAAAATGGCGTTGCGGTTTTTCCTGGTCAACGGTTTTTTAATTTCCCGA
>CM068868.1:8550000-8797500 GCA_035149815.1 Branchiostoma lanceolatum | reverse complement strand
GTTACTGGTAGCACAACTAGTCTTATGTCAATGAAGCCTAGATTTGGATAAGCTAGGTAATCTGTATACATGTACACTGGTTGCAATCCGATATCCTTATGGACATTTTCAAGAAGTATGTTGAAACGTCATCTAAACGTTGTGTTCTTCTGTTAATAGCATACGTGACCACAGCTAAAAAGATATACACAGATTTGGTTAAAGGATATACACAGATTTGGTTAAAGGTTACCAAATTACAAAAGCGCAAATGTCTTTAAATGCCTCGAGCTCGTGAACCTGACAAATTTGAAGTAACGTTGAATAATGTTCCAGGCGAACAGTGATGTTATTGTTGCGGCGGTGGCAACCGACGGCAGCGTCTCCATTACTGACAGGTTGGTGGAATACGTTATATTTTGTATGAGTACGGGACGGCTTAGGACAAATAAAGGGTGATAAAGAGTGGCTTAGTTTTAAATGATCAGACATTTAATGATTTAGGGTTTAGCGTCACAACAACAGTCTCCGCAGTTTATGTATTATTAAGACGACTAACATGGTTGTCGCTCTGCTGTTTTTCTTGTCGTTTTTGATATTTCATCAACCGGGCACTCTAGGATAGTAAAGTCGTAGAGCACAATTGTCGTCTGCTTATTCAGAAAATTGTTTTCAGTATGGTTATGGTCTGTTATGATCCGTCTCTGTTTATAAGATGGGCGACTGGATATAGTATGCCGGGAGAGGACGGTTCTAACAACGTGGAGAATCCACAGGGCTCGTACAACAACGGTGTGATCACCGTCAACTTCACCCGTCAGCGTATCACAGGTGAGACAATTTTGCTTACAATAAACAGTTAACATAACAGCAGAATGGCATCCATAAAGGCACGTGTCAATAAGGTCACGTGTCTGCAACTCTAGCGAGTTTACGTTCAGAAGTGATTGGTCATTTTTGATCCCGAAGAAGGCGACAGTGGTTGTCGAAAATTTGTATACCTTAGTGTTGGAAGAAAATTAATCATTGCACTATGATTACTACCAACACAGATGAACTTTCATGATAATAACAGCAGAATGTTTTAGGGACGATTCCTCCAAAATGAGCAAATCAACAATAGTTGACGTATTGTCCTTCGGTAGCGTGTTCGTTACAATCTATTACTGTATTTTACTTTATACTTTATCTATCATTTAGTTATTCAGTCATCCTTCCTTACGTTTGTTAATTTGTCAACCCAGGTGACGACAAGGATTTGGCATTCACTGACGATGACTGCCTTTACATGTTCTACGCGCTAGGGGGCACCTATAACCATGCCTCTCAAACCCTCTCAAAACATGCAACAACGCCGACCATCAGCGAACAGAAGATCTGCATCAGAGGGGAATGCCCGACAGAACAAGGTGATTGCCATAACATCAAGAGAACACTTGTCAATCACTCAGAATACTGCCTAAGAAGCTAAAAGATCGCTCACACGCTCACATGGTGTCATTACAACAAACGGAATGGCGAACAAGAAAGGAAAGGACTGACATAGGAACACAGTGAGGCTTTAGTTTTATTCAAGACCTGGGATTGGATTTTCCTCACAACTTGACCTTCCAAGATCTGGCGAGCTTATCCACCAATGGGTTGGTAACTGAGACCCAGGTTCAATCCTGGGAAGCCCATCACGGTTGGGGCTGCATCCGTCTTTCGGAAGGGACGTAAAATGAGGGGCCCCGTGTTCCAGGAGGTGCCTAAAGCACGTTAAAAGGGAAAGGGTAGCAACTATCCCTGTAAAAATTTACTCTGCTGCTGAAACAGCCAGGAAACCTGCTTCCTTATGTGCTACTAGGCACTGCAAAGGTCTAAACAAACAAACAAACGAACGAATTGTTCTTTGATATTCCAGGTTCTGGTCCATGCATGAGCTCCCCCTGCCGGAACGACGGCATCTGCTGGGAACCCGGGGATGGAGGGTTCCTGTGTCGGTGCCACCTGGGATATGACGGCCCCACCTGCGAGAACTACACCGACCCCTGTCAAACAGGCAGCAACCCCTGTATGAACGGCGGAACCTGTACGTACGATGACTTCGGGGACGTAAGATACCCTTCCTGCACGTGTCCTCCAGGTTTCACTGGTGAGTGAGCACAAATAGATTTTAGGCCATTTTGATTTGATTATATGGATGACATAACTACAGTTTCATAAGAGTAATCTACCTAATACAGGAGTGTGTAGTATGGGATAGGATTTTACAATCATTGGAGGGATTTCTAACGCCTAAAAATTCTTTACTATATTTTCCTATATCTTCCTATGTATACCATGCATGGGTTATCACATGTCACTTTGTACCTACATTTTCTTCTTCAAGTCCATTGAGATATATCCTGGTATCACAAGATGATAGCCTTGTTTAATGAATGAAAGACCTTTTATCGCACGTTTATGCTCTGATGAGCTAAGTACAGGTCATGGTGACAAGCAGAAGAATAGTTACAGTGGTAACAGAAATTTGATATCTAACTACATCTAAATACTAATTAATACCGCTATGTACATGTTAAATTTCTTCTCGCTTCTTAAGGCAGTTGTAAGTGAATAAGCATACAGGGTTCATGAGATACGGCTTGTCTAGTTTCCTAAGGAATGCACATTTTTCTAAGCTTTTAATGTACTTACAGGCAGGGTGTGTGAAATACCCGTACCGGCCGTCTGTGAGGCGAACGCGTGTAAGAATGGAGGCGACTGTTTGGCAGCGGCCTGTTCTTCCGGTTCAGAAGACTGCGAGCCGGAAATCAGCTGCGTCTGCCCGGCCGGTTTCACAGGGTACTACTGCGAGTTCGTCTTCGGGATGTGTGGCGAGGACAGTTGCGGCGATGGAGGCGACTGCCAACAGGTTCCGTTCGAAAGCTACTACAGTTGTGAATGCCCCAATGGTAAGCCTTCTTAGTCTGAAACCTCCCCAATTTGAGTCGGGTACCCATCTTTACACCTGGGTGTAGTGAGAAAAGTCGTGTAAATAAATCATCTTTGATATTAGAAATCATATTGACGCAAGTCTTGCTGTAATTTCCAATACAAAAGTTAGATTTACCCAAGTTTTTGACCATACAACTCCTTGACAATGACTGGAGTTGGACAGTCGAAAATTTCGGTACTAAGAACTAGTGTTGGAAATTTTGTACTTTGCTTTGAATTCATGGCATTCTTGTTTCTTATGTAGCTTTGTATCGTTGGTTAAGTCATGGTTGTCTATGCAGTTTGATATTGGCGTCCACGACTATTGACTTACCTATTATTGCCACACGTAACCCGTTGAAAGCATGAAGGTGACAAGGGAAAATGAATGCAAAGAAAGAGTGTCTTCATTCGAACCGATACCAATCTCCACACATTCAAGACTAATGCAACATTATATTACTATTTTTATCCGTCCTTCCAGGTACCGCAGGGGCAAGATGTCAGTCAACTGGCATCATTGGTAAGTGTTGTCGAAATCAAATATCAATGAAATATCAAAACATAGTTGACGTTCACAACTGTATTTATGAGTTAGAAAGTATATTAGGAAAAATAATAAGTAATCATTTAAGTACCCAAGCTTCGGAACTGAACCTTATGAATTTCGTAGAACTATAACTCACATTCCTACTTGATACGCATGGGAGAGACTATATCAATTTCCCTTTAAAAACTCCAATTTTACTTTATTGTTTATTTTCTGTCATCCCATTCCCAGATTGCTCCGAACCCGATATATTTTGGTGTGATAACGGACTATGTGTGCACCAGAACAGAACGTGCAACGATGAAGACAACTGCGGGGACCGGAGCGACGAAAGAGGCTGTCGTAAGTGTTTAAGACTCCTACAAATACGGACAGTCAAAACTGCCCAGGAAGACCACCCAGGGGACAGATAGAATTCGTTCTATGTGGACAGATGGTCACTATAGACAGGAATCTTCTTAAACCTTGAGCTGCGGGTCCCGGATACATTTTGGATACTGATACATACCCTGTATGCAAGACCAGGACATATCCCGGATAGTGTATTCCTGTGATGAAAACTGGATTCTTTCTCAATATTTGTGTCAGTAGGAATGCTATCTAAGGGACCACCAAAAAGTGGCCATATTGGCCAAGTGGTCCTTCTGTAGAGGTGCCAAATTATGCATGTTTGGCTGTGTTGTTTAAACAGCTTCACAGTTCTTGCCAAAGTTTCGTAAGATTGTTTGAAAGCAAACATGATGCAAGCATCTACAAAACATACTGTGGAATTTTTTAGATTCTGTCCCCCAACTTGAACCTAATTTGCCGTAGAATGACTTCTAATTTCTTCTCTTGATGAATCTATTATAAACATGGCTAGAGATGGTAGCACACCGGTAATTAAAGACAATTTGTTTTAAACGTATTTCAGCTACAGGAGCCTGCAAAAGCTATCCCTGTATGAACGGTGCAAGCTGCTGTGACTTGGGTGACGATGAGTTCTCGTGTCTTTGCCCCCTGGGTTACCTTGGGGAGACATGTGACAGCTTTACCGACCCTTGCGGATCTGTCAACAACCCCTGTGCAAACGGCGGGACATGCATGTCAATGGACATGGGGGACGGCAATCGCCCAGAGTACTCCTGCCAGTGCCCACCAGGCTTCACAGGTAAGAGAAAAAGAATGATGGTACTAGTACTGTAAATTGCAGTAATGTTCGCGGTGGTTGTATGTTACCGTTCGTCGTGGTGAACTCCTCACCACGAACTCAAAACCACCGCGAAAAGCCGTTCCACTGTGTGACTTTGGCTGCGATTGTTTCAAAGTAACAATTTTTTGTAAGTATCAAAACGTTATCTTTTAACAAATATCCAGATACACATTTGTCAGGTTTCTTCTCCACAAGTTCGAATATTTAGTTCCCGTACATTGACCCTAAATCAGCAGGTCTGTTCATAGTGCGTTGAGGATTCTGTGGAACAACATCAAATTCTAATATCAACATTTTCACTCTAGTTATCTATGTCAAAACAAACTAAAGAGATCTCTCTCCTGTCGTTACAGGTATGACATGTGAAATTCCGTTACCAACTGCCTGCGAAGAGAACACATGTCAGAATGGCGGCGACTGTGTAACGACGGCCTGCTCTGAAGGTTCACCAGGAGACTGCGAACCGGAGACTAGTTGCGTCTGCCCGGCAGGTTTCACCGGTTACCGCTGCGAGTTTGTGTTCGGGAGGTGCGAGGAAGGGGAGATGGACTCTTGCTCCAACAACGGCGAATGCATGCAAGTCCCGTGTAAAGACTACTACAGCTGTGAATGCCGCGATGGTGAGCAGATCCTTCTGTATATGTATCTATGGCCCGGTTAACACACGCGTTCCCAAATGCTCTCGGAGCACACTCGAAAGTTCATCTGTGTTGGCAGAAATCATTCTGACGAAAATTCTAACTAATTCTAACACAAAAACGGATGTATCCAAATTTTCGACTGTCCAACTCGCAAACCCGATTTTTGTGTTGAAAATTACAGCTCGATTTTGATTCAGAATCATAACATTCTTGTTGCTTATGTATCATTGTATCGTTGTCAAAGTCATGGTTGTCTGTACAGTTTGATCTTAACGTCCATTGTTACGTAGTGACCTACTTATATGATTTCCGTAGCCGTTGAAAAAAATGAATGTAATCAGCGAAGAACATGTGGCTTGATGCAGACCAACTAGATGCCAATTCAAAGTCCTCATATTCAACATTATATTGCCATTTTTGTCCAATCATTCCAGGTACCGCAGGGGCAAAATGTCAGTCAACTGGCATCATTGGTAAGTGAAGTCAAAATCAAATATCATAGATGACAACAATGAACTATCCAAACATAGTTGACGATTATGCTCATAGCTGTATTAATGACAAAGAAAGTTAGAAAGTATGTTAGGGAAAAAAAAGGTATTAAGTACCAGAGCTTTGGGACTGAACCTTATGAATTTCGTAGAACTATACCTCACATTCCTACTTGATATACATGGGAGAGACCATTTTAATTTCCCTTTAAAAACTCCAATTATACTTTATTGTTTATTTTCTGTCATCCCAGATTGCTCAGAGGCTGGAGTATTTTGGTGTGATAACGGCCTGTGCGTGCACCAGAACCGAACATGTAACGATGAAGACAACTGCGGGGACCGGAGCGACGAAAGAGGCTGTCGTAAGTGTTTTAGACTTCTACAAATACGTACAGTCAAAACTGCCCAAGAAGACCACCCAGGGGACAAATTGAATTTTTCCAAGTGGTCCTTCTGTAGAGGTGCCAAATTATGCATGTTTGGCTGTGTTGTTTAAACAGCTTCACAGTTCTTGCTAAAGTTTCTCATAATATTGTTTGGAAGCAAAACATAATGCAAGCATCTACAAAACATACGGTGGAATTTTTAGATTCTGTTCCCCAACTTGTATCTTATTTGCCGTAGAATGACTTCTAATTTCTTCTCTTCATGAATCTATTACAAAGATGGCTAGAGATTGTAGCACACCGGTAATTAAAGACAATTTGTTTTAAACGTATTTCAGCTACAGGAGCCTGCAAAAGCTATCCCTGTATGAACGGCGCAAGTTGCTGTGACTTGGGTGACGATGAGTTCTCGTGTCTTTGCCCCCTGGGTTACCTTGGAGAGACATGTGACAGCTTTACCGACCCTTGCGGATCAGTTAACAACCCCTGTGCAAACGGCGGGACATGCATGTCAATGGACATGGGGGACGGCAATCGCCCAGAGTACTCCTGCCAGTGCCCGCCAGGCTTCACAGGTAAGTGAAAAAGAATGATGATACTAGTAGTAGTACTGTAAATGCAGTTATGTTCGCGGTGGTTTTAAGTTACCGTTTTTCGTGGTGAACTCCTTACCACGAACTTAATACCACCGCGATCGAAAAGCCGTTCCACTGTGTAACTGTTGCGCTGTGATTGTTTCAAAGTAACAATTGTTTGTAAGTATCAAAACGTTATCTTTTAACAAATGTCCAGATACACATTTGTCAGGTTTCTTCGCTACAAGTTTGAATATTAAGTTTCCGTATCTTGACCCTAAATCAGCAGGTCTGTTCATAGTGCGTTGAGGAGTCTGTGGAACAACATCAAATTCTTATATCAACATTTTCACTCTAGTTATCTTTGTCAAAACAAACTAAAGATATCTCTCTCCTGTCGTTACAGGTATAACATGTGAAATTCCGTTACCAACTTCTTGCGAAGAGAACACATGCCAGAATGGCGGCGAATGTGTGACGACGGCCTGCTCTGAAGCTTCACCAGGAGACTGCGAACCGGAGACTAGTTGCGTCTGCCCGGCAGGTTTCACCGGTTACCGCTGCGAGTTTGTGCTCGGGAGGTGCGAAGAGGGGGAGATGGACTCTTGCTCCGACAACGGCGAATGCATGCAAGTCCCGTGTAAAGACTATTACAGCTGTGAATGCCGCGATGGTGAGCAAATCATTCTGTATATCTATCTATCTATCAACCTATGGCCCGTTTAACACACGCGTTCCCAAATGCTCTCGGAGCACACTTGAAAGTTAATCTGTGATGGTAGAAATCATTCTGACGAAAATTCTAACTAATTCTAACACAAAAACGGATGTACCCAAATTTTCGACTGTCCAACTCGCAAACCCGATTTTTGTGTTGAAAATTACAGCTCGATTTTGATTCAGAATCATAACATTCTTGTTGCTTATGTATCATTGTATCGTTGTCAAAGTCATGGTTGTCTGTACAGTTTGATCTTAGCGTCCATTGTTACGTAGTGACCTACTTATATGATTTCCGTAGCCGTTGAAAAAATGAATGTCACCAGCGAAGAACATGTGGCTTGATGCAGACCAACATGATGCCAATTCAAAGTCCTCATATTCAACACTAATGCAACATTATATTGACATTTTTGTCCAATCATTCCAGGTACCGCAGGGGCAAGATGTGAGTCAACTGGCATCATTGGTAAGTATAATCAAAATCAAATATCGTAGATGACAACAATGAACTATCCAAACATAGTTCACGATTATGCTCATAGCTGTATTAATGACAAAGAAAGTTAAAAAGTATGTTAGGGAAAAAGGTATTAAGCACCCGAGCTTTGGGACTGAACCTTATGAATTTCGTAGAACTATACCTCATATTTCTACTTGATATGCATGGGAGAAACGATATTAATTTCCCTTCAAAAACTCCAATTTTACTTTATTGTTTATTTTCTGTCATCCCAGATTGCTCAGAGGCTGGAGTATTTTGGTGTGATAACGGCCTGTGCGTGCACCAGAACCGAACATGTAACGATGAAGACAACTGCGGGGACCGCAGCGACGAAAGAGGCTGTCGTAAGTGTTTTAGACTCCTACAAATACGTACAGTCAAAATTGCCCAAGAAGACCACTCAGGAGACAGATAATATTTTTTTCTACGTGAACGGGTGGTCACTATAGACAGGAATCTTGTTAACCCTTAAGCTGCAGGTCCCGGGTTTTACCTGGATACAGATATAATGCCCTGTAAGCGGGTTCTAAATCTCTACCGGATATGGTATTCTCGCGATGAAAGCGATGAAAACAGGATTCTTGCTCAATGTTTGTGTCAATAGATATAATATCCAAGAGACCACCGAGAAGGTTACAAAGGCTAGGTGGTCCGTATATAATATATATCGAGAGAGAGAGAGATGACCACTTGTGCGTGTTAGAATATATTGTCCACAGTTCTTGCTAAAGCTTCTCATTAGACTGTTTGAAAGCAAACATAATGCAAGCATAAAAATGTTGACAAAACTTCCTCCTCTTTAGGAATCTACCACCATGTCCAAAGATGGCAAGGAGTGGTATGACACTGGTAAATACAACATGTTTTAAACATATTTCAGCTACAGGAGCCTGCAAAAGCTATCCCTGTATGAACGGCGCAAGTTGCTGTGACTTGGGTGACGATGAGTTCTCGTGTCTTTGCCCCCTGGGTTACCTTGGGGAGACATGTGACAGCTTTACCGACCCTTGCGGATCAGTCAGCAACCCTTGTGCAAACGGCGGAACATGCATGTCAATGGACATGAGGGACGGCAATCGACCAGAGTACTCCTGCCAGTGTGCACCAGGTTTCACTGGTAAGTGAAAAAAGAATGATGATAACATATTAAAGCTGGTGAATTCAATATCAAACCAGTCTATGAGTTAGTACAGCATGAGGTTTATTGTATGTAAGTATCAAACGTTACATTTCGAAGAGAACACAACTATCCAGATACACATTTTTATCAGGGTTTTTCTCGACTGGTTTAAATACGTGGTTCCCGTTTACCCTAAAGCAGGTCTGTTTATATAACGTTGGGAATTTCATATTCCCCTGCATGCAAAAAAGTAATTAAACCCAATAACAATTGATTTAGGTTAGAAGTAGAGTTAGTTGATTACTTTCATCAAACTTAATAATACTTATTTCGTTATTGTATACAATACCTTATCATTATCATCATCTCCTTTCCGTGTATACTTGCAATTAGACTTTGGGCATGAATTTGCAAATATTATATTGTGAAGTCTGTGGGACAACATTAAATATTGATAATATATCATTTGCACTCAATATCTAATCAAAACGAACCAGCTGAAGATCTCTCTCCTTCCGTTACAGGTATGACATGTGAAATCCCGTTACCATCTGTCTGCGATGAGAACACATGTCAAAATGGCGGCCGCTGTTTGACGGCGGCCTGCTCTGAAGGTTCACCAGGAGACTGCGAACCGGAGATAAGTTGCGTCTGCCCGGCAGGTTTCACCGGTTACCGCTGCGAGTTTGTGCTCGGGAGGTGCGAGGACGGGGAGATGGACTCTTGCTCCGACAATGGCGAATGCATGCAAGTCCCGTGTAAAGACTACTACAGCTGTGAATGCCGCGATGGTGAGCAAATCATGACCTTCTGTATCGATATCTGTATCTGCATGTGTATGTATAATGTGTATGTGTATGTCTATATGTATGTGTATGTGTATGTGTATGTGTATGTGTATGTGTATGTGTATGTGTATGTGTATATGTATGTTTATTTGAATGTGTGTCTTTATCTGTATCTGTATAGCAGGTATAACCACCCTTCGGCGTAACACAAAAGCTTCGCAGGCACGCGGCGCGCAAGCTGCTGACTACATTACACTGAACGACCTTTCACGCTCAACCTTTGCACATCTGACTGCCAGCGTTGTTTAAAAACTTTAAATCTATATAGTAAGGATGCCTCTGCAGTAATTGATATCAACGTATTATGTTCTACGAAAGTTCATCGTTACTAAATTCTCAAGCTTGTTTTACCCTTTAATGTATTTATATTTTAAAGCTATGTTTTAAAACCCAACTGCATTTTTGCACGATGTAAGGATGATATACGAAAGACGTTATTGACCCATGTCTAGTACAGTTATTCCAGGGGAGATTTTACTTTCTTATGTAATATTCTCTGACACTATTTTTAAAATTCATTTTCTACAAGGTTTCGATGGGCCTAGATGTCAAATGGGGGAAACAGATGTTGCAATTGGTAAGTAGTTTCTGGATCGATGAGGTTTTGAGTGTCTGTGCAGAAAACTACAAAACACTTTTAAGTATAGATTTTCGTGTTGAAGTGTACTCAATTTATTGACTCGTATAGACACAAAATATTGAAAAGTGCACATTTTATTACCGGCGACAAGTGTAAATAGAGACCGGGATATTTCCAGTTTTTCAATTAAATGTATTCGTCTGATTGGTAAAGTTTTACAACTTTTACAACCGTTTCTTTTGTTATTTTTAGCAGATTGCAGTCCCATCGAGGTTGACATTTGCCGAGAAGTCGTCCCCTACAACACCACAAAGTTTCCCAATTTGTTGGATCACCAATCCCAGCAGGCCTTCCTGAGCGATACATTAACATACCAATCAGTTTCCTTTTTGATGGCAAGTGGATGTCACCCTATGGTGCAGTTCGGCGTGTGTTCCGCAATCGTGCCAGAATGTGACCGTGAACTGGTAAATCTCTGCTACCTTGTCTTTAAAATAACCATAAACCCTAGGTAGTGCACGTTTCTTGTAAAGTACACCATGCAAGAAAGACCCGACTTCTTAACGACTTGCTGGATGTGAATAACAATCATTTTAGTTTATCGTTTTTCCTAGTTTGATCATACGCACACACACACACACACACACACACACACACACACACAAACACACATACGATGCCAATAATTTACCATGATTTGTTTCTCACTCCTCAGATAAAGCCCTGCAAATCCTTCTGTTACGACATAAGGCAGAGCTGCGAGCCTCTTCTCGAGCAGCAGGGGGTGGCGTGGCCATCCGCTCTGTCCTGCGATGACTTCCCAGACCTCCCAGACAAGTGTGCTTCTCCGTATGAGGAAAGAGGTAAATAAAGTAGAACCCAATAAGTTAGAATTTAGTGCCAGTAGTTAAGACTAGAGTAGTCACATGTCATACTGTTAATCATTCTCTGCCTGTCCTCCTCCGTGTTACATGCACTTGAAATTATCCTACGGGCAGGAACATGTAATAAACTTTATACTATCACACCATATAGTACTCGGTGAGTCCTCTAGCATAATATACAAGCAAGCAAGCAAGATCGTAACGCTTTTTCAAATTTTGCCTTTTGCGAAAAAAATAGAACAGTCGAAAAAACAACATAATTCAAAAATCTTAAGTGAGTCCATGGCGTTGGTGACTCTACATAAGAGTGAATCTGTTGCGCTTCTAATTGAAAAATTGTGAATGTATTTTCATATCAACTATTCTAAAACTAATCAATCACCCACAACAAAACACATGTTGCAGTGGCGATGGAAGTCCGTCTTGTAAACGGAACCAGCGCGAACGAGGGTCGTGTGGAGATCCGACTGGGTAGCGGAGAATGGGGCACCGTCTGTGATGACAGCTTTGACATCCAGGACGCTAACGTCATCTGTAGACAACTCGGATATGACATCGCAGCGTCGTACAAAGAATCTTCTTATTTCGGGCGGGGTAGCGGCTCTACATGGCTGAACAATGTCGACTGTGACGGCGATGAGCAAACGTTATTGGATTGTGGGTCGGACGGCTGGGGGGTGCACAGCTGTGTGGGTCACCATGAGGACGTTGGGGTTGTCTGTGCATGTAAGGAGGCTTTAAATCTTACTTTACACATTTTCTGTCATGAATTATTACCTATTTCCTGTCATGAAATAGTTCCTTACAGTTTTAGAAATCCCAGGGGATGTTCATGTTTTCGGGATGGATGTTGATTAGCATATATATATATATATATATATATATATAACATGTTCCAGAATCAAGCAATAAATCTGATACTTCATTGACAATGCGTGTTTATATGAACACATGTGTACACAATCGTAGCTGTTGAGTTTACCTAATGTTTGTGTAATGGGCTGATTGACCGATAAAATTTGAAAGACATGCACATTGATAAACATACGTAATTGAGATAATCAACAGTTAATTATGTTGTACTCTTTTTCTACCCACTAGCGTTGCAATGCAGTCCGATAGAGGTTGAGATGTGCCGAGGAGCCGTGCCCTACAACATGACGGCTTTTCCAAATCTTTTGGGTCACATGTCTCAACGGGAGTTTCTCGACGACTCGACAAGTCTTCAGGTTGTCAATGGGCTGATAGACAGCCAGTGCCACCCGGAGGTGCAGTTTGCCGTCTGCTCTGCAATCGTTCAGAGATGTGACGGCAATGTTCGGGCAAGTTCCTCTATAGTGTTTTTCTCAATAATGCACTTATTCCCTGCTCCGAAAAGTCTATTAAACAATAACTGTAACATTGACGCTTTAATGGTAAACCTTAAACGTAACCAAAAAAGGGATTAGTATCAACAATCGCTTTATTCTCCAATCTTCACCTTGTTCTATCCTCATCTGCTTCCATCAACACCAGCTGCTTCCATCTTTCCCTGTCCTTCGTCATCTGTGTGAAGTCTGCTAGTGGCCTGCCTGTCCCTGATCGTCGACCCATCTTTTGCGCGCGTGGTCTCACTCTGCTTCTCGGGCCACGGATCTTCTCTTGCAGGATGTGGCTTGAGAATGTGGTTTTTCAACCAGAAGCATGTATTTCCTGATCAAAAAAATGTCTGCTACAGACATCACTAACTACATACATTAATTCTTATGACTCCACAGATAGAACCCTGTAGGTCGTTCTGCTATGACGTGAGGGCTAACTGTGAACAGAGTATAGCACAGCAGGGTCATTCGTGGCCAGCCTTCCTCTCGTGCGATGGCCTCACAGACCTTCCAGATGATTGCTCCACCCCCTATGATAAAAGAGGTGCGTGTCAAGAACCATTCCAGGGCTTTCTAATCATACATGATTATGGCTATTTTTCTGGTTATAACAATAAAGGACAATAAAGTTTAACCCCTTGCAGAGGAATTTCGATGATAATTTAACTCAACGAAGCTGGCGAACCCGTTTGAAATAAAAGGTGATTGTCGATACACGTTCAGGTTCCGTGATTCTGCACACATACAAAACTGACAAATGGAGATAAGCCTGCCAAACGCAATGGATCTCTTTCCAACTTTTTACCGCCATTTTCAATCTCTAGGGACCATGCAAGAGTCTGTATCAAAACGAGGTTGAAGTTTGCATGCAAACTGTTACCATGTTGCAAAGTGGAAATACTATTTAACTAACTTAATGTTGCGTTGATGAAGGTTAGACATCCAGGTAAAAATAAAATAAGCCAAAAAAACAGTAACTCAGCCAACTGGATAGATTTTGAAACAGACGTTTTGGACAGCATCCGCTATTTCGTCGGTGATAATAACTTTATGTTGTACTTTTTTATGTTGTGCGTTTCAGTGCCATTGGACGTTCGCCTTGTTGGAGGAGCAAGCGCAAACGAGGGACGTGTAGAGATCCGGCTCGGTGGCGGAGGCTGGGGCACCATCTGTGATGACAGCTTTGACATCAAGGACGCTAACGTGGTCTGCAGGCAACTCGGATACGACATCGCGGTAGAACACAGGGACTCATCCTCCTACGGGCGGGGAAGCGGCGACATATGGCTAGACGAACTTCAATGTACCGGCGATGAAGACACTTTGCTGGACTGTGAATCGGACGTATGGGGCGAACACAATTGCGGCCACTCTGAAGACGTTGGGGTTGTTTGTTTAGGTACGGAATTCTTCCAAGCATATGATAATTACACTAAGTGACTAGTTGTCTATCAAAATATTCCAATAAGAACAAGCTTACTATCAATATTTGTGGCTCAGCATTTAAGAGCAAGTATTTGGAAAAGAGATGCATGCATGTAATGGCAGATGTCTTGTTTGTATGATATAAGCAAGGCTGTGTTGTGTGTAATGTTGAATTCCGCGGGCAAATTAAGGGAAAATGTCGGGTATCATCACAAACGATGCAGTATTGTTACAAAATTGTGATTTAAATGATCCATAAGATCCTTCGCTATTGGCAAGTAACAAAATTTAAATTTGCTTGTATGTTAGATTGCACCCAACCTGGTGTGATTCCGTGTGACAACGGAAAGTGTTTCCTGGAGAGTCAACGATGTAACAGGGAGGACAACTGTCTGGACCGGACTGACGAGAGAGACTGCAGTAAGCATTTTTAGTCTAGTTTGCCTTTTATGTTAAATATCTGCCGTTCGCAATTGTTTCTGTGCGTCATGTGATGTCTCGTTTACCAGAATAATGCATGTATTTTTCTAAACCAGGACTCTGTTCCTACTAATATAAAAACCGGACTAGAAAGCCTTTTGAAAGGCAAGAAATAAGACAAATAAGTACAGAGACCGGCTTCATGGATATGTCAATCGCATTAGAGTGCTTTTCTCCGACCTTACGGGTTTGTTTGGTGAAACATAATGTATGCTGCAGCAGGTTACATCTGCGGTCTAAGTTGTTTCTATTCACTGACGATGAACTCTTTCTGCACTAGGTTGCGCTCAGTTTGGAGAGCTGGAGTGCCGAAATGGGGTCTGCTACAGGCCTTCTGAACGATGCGATGCCTTTAACGACTGTGGTGACTGGACAGACGAGGACAACTGCCGTAAGCAGTCATCCTTGTTCAGATAAATATAAACGAATTGAATTGACTAGGAAACACGGCTCTTAGTTTTCATAACTTCTTTCTTGAACCAGGCCCCTTTATTACACGTTTATACATCATTGCCCATGGCTCAGTGTAGGACTAGTGTTGAGGTATCTGTCCATCTCTTAAACGTTTGCGCCCTAGCTAGTCGCCGTCGAAGTGTATTTTTTTCTGAGGGCATATATCACTGTTTTTAGCAAATGACTCCACATTCCACGTCCTGATCATGGGTGGTTGTCTCTACTAAGTGTCTTAAATGTTGTCAGGACCACCGCGTCTGTAGTGTCTGTTTTTGCCTTTTGTGTAAAGTTCCAGCTCTACCTATCGCTTGTAGGAACCAGTGGTTGTTTAAATTATTACAGTTTATAATAAATGAAACAATTTGTAACATGACTCTGATATTTTGTATGACTTTGTTGACTTCACTCACATGATCAATGAATATTCTTATTCCATTGTATGGTCCGCAGCTTCCTGCTTCAGTTCCACCAACACGCTTTTCCACTGCCAGAACAGAAGATGTATGCATCTGTCAAACATTTGTAACGACGTGGACGACTGTGGGGATGGATCAGACGAGTCCCCAGATACCTGTCTTTACGGTACTCTCATTTATCATCTATCTTTATCCAAACAACATTGCTTTGATTCAGTTTTACGAAAGTATCAAGGTACACAAAGTAGGATGGGCAGATGAAGGTGAAACATCCGGTTCTAGTTTTCATCAAGTCGATGTTTTTGTTAACCAGAAAGTTAAGTGTTATGGTTATGGTAAAGTCTTAGAAATGAGCACCAAAAGCAAATCATTCATTCGCTTTATCTTACCGGTATTCTTATACAGCATTTCGACAAGACGCATGGAACCGTATGTGTAGTAGTATGATCAAAATTGCCGGTCTATAACTATCATTTTACCTTTTTATTCAGACTGTGAAGACACCTTTCAATGCGGGGACGGGCAATGCAGACCGCAGCCATGGAAGTGTGATGGAAGCCGAGATTGCCAAGATGGAAGCGACGAAAATCCAGAAAACTGCGGTAATCATTCCTTTTTGATGGTTTTTGCAAGTTATTGTCCTTAACGTAGATCTTGGTAATTTGGGTCCAAATTTTGAAAATTACAGATCGACCGTCAGCCTCACAATGAATCAGGGATAGTATCCTTAAGGAATCAAAATGCATGTTCTATTCGTTGCAATTTTTTTTTTACTTGCCCTATTAGGTCTGGATACTCTGATCTACCATTCCATTCATTGCGCACTCCTAGCTATCTACATTTGGTGATAAGCGTAATGAGGTCTTAAATACAGTAACATTATCTAACTGATGTAATCCTGAAGAGATTATTCAAGAAAAATAATCAATTTCAATTGAGCTGATAAAAACATGTGTACTAACATTTTTGGAAGCTGACTTGTTTTTCATCTTTGAGCTTATAAAGTAGCGTCCCTTCATAATCATATGCCTTGTAGCTTGATCTCCAAGACATTTGGACAATGTAACGCCGTCTCATGCCATTGTATGTATGTCTCCTATTTCAGATGGCTCTTGCAAGGATTACCATTTCACGTGTGATGACAACCAGTGTATTCCATTGGGTTTGAAATGTGACGGTGCTGAGGACTGTACAGACGGTTCTGATGAGCGTAATTGTGACTACCGTGAGTGTATGAATTTGTTCGATAACTATGAAGCCATGCTTTCCGTTAACTTAGCCTTGGATACAACTTTGTAGACCAATTGTCATGCTGACGGAAGACCATAAGAGTACTATAGGGTTACCAAACGATGTGCAGACTATAGCTATCAAACATGGTATGTTTCAAAACCCAACAGGCATAAGAAACTGTTTTGCACTAATCTTCTTTAGCATTCAAACTTTGATAGCTAGGTTTAGCATGACCTTGCCAACTACGTTCTATTGATCGACGTTTTGGAATATAGCATTAATGTTGACTTGCTGGGCAGCGTCTCCAAAGTGCATGGCGGTTTGTTTACTTAATGGATACATTTGTATGACCATACTGATTGCATGGGCATATGTACATACATAGTTTCCCTTTCTTTATAATTAGTCGCTGCCTGTGGTACGAGACGCATCCAACCACAGAGGACCAGAATAACGTATGGAGATGACGCAGATGAGGGAAAGTGGCCATGGCAGGTTCAGCTGACACGAACAATAGACGACAGCTTTTTGTGTGGAGGGACACTAGTCGGAGGACAGTTTCTCGTGACGGCTGCTCACTGCGTGGAACCATTCAACTCTCAAATGTACGTTTTTGGCATACAGGCAAACTCTCGTGCGCTTACAAACACACTGCACAAAGTACTATAACATAACGCTCGCCCCTGAGGTGTCGCAAAAAAGGTTGCCGAGTCATCTGAATGTTGTGTGTACACATTGCTGCAATTAAGTTAAAGTAATCACAGTGGACAATTCAAACTCTTGAATAGGTAAAGATTAAGGAACCAAAAGAGATCATGTCTGATTTTTTCCAGCTATTCCAACAACCCTTGGTGGGAAGCCTACGGTGTCGTGCTGGGCGCTCGGCGCAGTGCGTACTCTCCGTCTGAAGAAGGGAGAAGAGTACCTGGTAAAGATACTTCCATACTAGAGAACAGGACAATGGCCTTAGAAGAAGGAGAAATAAACGTCGTCGCAATGCTTGGATTTAATTTAAACTGTGAATTCTGTATTTTGGTATACTCTCAATCAACTTTCTGACCGGGTTGCGCGGATCTATAAAATCATTTGCAAAGGAACGTTTTATGAGATTAATTTCCTTTACCTTCCTTAACTTAAAGTGAAATGTTGTATGCATCGCATAGATATAAACCCAACTTTGGACATTTACCAACAATTTATCTTTGAACTTTGTAGGTATCAGACATGCAGTTGTCCACAAAGACTACGAATCGGGTAGCAATGAGAACGACATTGCCGTATTCCAATTGAAATCCTACGAAGACAACGACTACATCAACAGCGCATGCCTTCCGGAAGCGGACACCGAGTTTGACACCAATTCTCACTGCTTCATCACGGGTTGGGGGAACACGGAAAGTACGTTATCTTTCTCTACAATCAAATTTGCATTGGGCAGAGATTTTTATTGCTAATTTACATTCCATAAATCCTTTAAAAAAAGATCAAGATTTGAAAAGAATTGGAGATACAAGATACTGATACGTTTCTTGACATTGTGCAATGAGGATTGGCATATTATCATTGATTTGTTGTATACACGTAACTTATTGATGTATTTATGTATTATTGTGTTCCATTATTGTCTTCTATTGACTTATATTACAAATTGGTTATATCTATGGTGTTCTTTATAATTGTATTTCATTATGATTATTAGTTAGTTTATAGGAGGAGGGCGTAGAAAGGCCTCCCGGGTTTCCCTTCTCCTCCTGTACTATTGTTATACTTTGTACTATATTTATTTGCCTCGGATTTTTATTTTATTTGTGCAAACCAATAAACAAACCAGGATTAAACTATAAATCTTAACAATTGGCAGCAAAACAGTTTCAAAGTCACAGATCTAGAAGCAGCAGTTCATCTGTCATTCGCATTGTCAGCTTATAACTTAAACTTGGTGGTTGCCAATATCCTTACCCAACCTTTGCGTTTTAGATGGTACACTGGCAGACATTCTGCAAGAGGCCAGGGTTGCCCTCATACCAGACAGCGCCTGTCTGTCGAATGTTTCGTACGGACCACGGTTCTACCAGGCGGAGATGATCTGTGCAGGATACTGGGACGGCAGGGTGGACACCTGTCAAGGGGATTCAGGTGACTGATCATCCAGTGGTAACACTTAGGCGGGAAAGGTCATTTTGACGTCAACACAATTACCATTGACAACAGAAGTCTTAGTAAACTTTAATATCAATAAGACCCTTTTTTAAAACATATTTGTTTAATACCTTAAGTTTATGTATTATGGGAATTCCCTATATTGAGACGGTCATATTACATTATAACGATACCAAAATTACAAGAGTTATCAACTCTTACAAGTACATCACTCACTGCAAATTTGGTGATCATACACGATACGATTCTGTTTGGAATTTATGAAGAGGGCCGAATGAGCCCTCCCCCCAGTGTCAGAACCCCCCCCCCCCAAAGCCCATTGTAGGTAGGGTTAAGCTTCTTCACATTGTTGTTTCAAAACTAATGCTATGTGCTCTGATTCTCCACAGGTGGACCTTTGGTTTGTGCGAGGGAGGATAACCGATGGTACCTGACCGGAGTTACCAGTTGGGGTGATGGTTGCGGCATTCCTAGAAAACCGGGAATATCCACCAGGGTCACCAACTACATTGACTGGATAAAGAGCATCATGAACAACACCTACGGTATGTGTTGCTATCGTCTTCTACTCCAGGCAGATCTAAAGAAGAAATTAACTTCAAGACTAACGGACAAAATGTGCAGTGGACGGTCAATTTTAATACTAACACAGCAATAGGACCATGTAAAATTTCACAGTCAATGTGAATTAAACAGCTAGCGTTTTGCTGATTTGAGTAGACATAACTGTTCTTGTCTAAGCTTGTATGTAACTTCTTTTAACTGTTTTACCTGATGCATATCTTGAAAATGTTCAAAGATAAGAAGATTTAAAGTCAATTGCGCCTGGCTACATAGATAAATATATTACACGTATATGTTTCTGTACCAGTATCAGTAGTTCATATGCTCTTTCTTTGACAGCTTGTAGCTGGGAAGGAAGTTACATGTGTGAGGACACTGATGCCTGTATCCCTGCCAGTCTCCTGTGCGACGGCAAGATAGATTGTGAGAACGGGGATGACGAACAAGATTGTCAAGGTTGGTTAATGTAGTTTACTTTACATCATGATAATCACCAACAGAACAATAACTGTAAATTATACATAATTGTTATTGATATTACAAATGATATATAGCAACAGATAAATCATTTGGTCTATATCAATGACAAGGACTTCGAAGTGTGTACCAACGAAAAAACCACAAAGAAAAGAAAAGCTGCAATGATAGACGACGTGTTTTAATCTACTTAATATACTAGGTAGTTTTATCTGTTTGGCAACTTAATACAAGGCAATGGCTTGATAAAATGGCTCCGTCATAGCCAGGGAAGGAATAGGTCAAGGTCGGATGATACTACTAGCGTAAGGCGATGGCATTGTAGTGTATGGAATAACTGTTACATTACTGATGAGTACCAAATTGTATTAACTGCTGTATGGCCAATGAGCACAGGCATAAGCAAAAGGATAATCCATTCACCTCTTTTATATCGTATCAAATTGTAGGCTCATCACATGTGAAGTTTTGTTAATCCTATGTGACTATTACATATTTAACGCTAACATAAGTTGCATAAAATGCAGGGAATCAAAGTAATTCATGCTATTGTTGTATATTTTTCCAGATGCACGTCCATCGTCCTGTAAGTATGTCTATTGCTTTTCCATATATATATCATTATTTGGACTATACCATTTTCTCAGCAAAAGCCATAATTGGCAGAAAATCACTGACTTGAATCAATTTTGAATACAACAGGTGAAATAATCGTTGAGCTGTATTCTCTCAACATAGACATGTACTTTATATAGACTATAATTTATGGTGACCTTCAATAGGAAAATGACGAACTTTAGTCGTTTGAATGTACATGTTTATCTTTAATTAGATATTCCCTTTATTTGCTCACCAGTGGAAATACGACTGGTTGGAGGGTCAACTGAATACGAAGGTCGTGTGGAGATCCGGGACAGTGATGGTAGCGGAGTATGGGGCACGATCTGCGACGATAACTTTGACATCAACGCCGCTAACGTCGTCTGCAGGCAACTCGGATATGGACTGGCAATGTCGTACCAACACTCTGCTCATTTCGGGGAGGGTAACGGTTCTATTTGGTTGGACGATGTGCAGTGTGTGGGAGATGAGGAGAGTTTACTGGACTGTTCATCCAACGATTGGGGTGAAAACAACTGCGGCCACAATGAAGACGTCGGGGTCGTCTGTTCAAGTAAGGAATTTAAAAGAAAATCTACCCAGTTAAACTAGGTGCCAGTGACCCTATCCTTACAGGCCAACATGGAAAAACCATGCGAGAAAAGGCATTACAACGTCATTGTATACGTCATCAAATATCAGTTTCAGCACAACGCCAATGTTTGATACAAGCACTGCCTATAGCTCAAGCGAAAACATGGTCTATATTTTTTCTCCATATTTACTACTTATGTTTGACGTCAGTAAGATTATGATAGCGGCGAATCTAGTGTTCCCTTTTGACATTGTTTCATGTTTGAATGCTGAAACATATTCGTGATTCTTATAACAAGCTTCAATCTGATCTTTTTTTCAGATACAACAAGCAACGTCTCTTGTACGTATCATATTACCACTTTTGCCTTTATACAATCTACCATTAGGGCTCTACGGGCACAAAACTATGCACGTTAACGATATAAAGCAAATCTATCACCTAAAATAAAAAAGGATAGAAAATAAATCTATTTTTGTCTGATTAATGACAATATGATTGACTGTTTTAGAAGAGGCATGTCTACAGCCTTGCCGACATTTATTATAACGAAAAGCAAAATCGCGAAGTTAAGTTTCAGTGTATCAAATGATAAGTGAGGGCTTCATATCCGGCAACGATTCTAGATATAAAAGGCTTACATAAAATATAATGCGATTTCCTCTCTCGAATGTATCTATTGAGTATATTGAATACCTTTTTCTCAACAGTGGAAATACGGCTTGTTGGAGGGGCGACGGAATACGAGGGACGCGTAGAGGTACGGCTAGATAATGGAGAATGGGGCACGATCTGCGACGATGACTTTGACCTCACCGCCGCTAACGTCGTCTGCAGGCAACTCGGATATGGCAGGGCGGACTCGTACGGAAACTCTGCTGCATTCGGGCAGGGTAACGGTTCTATTTGGTTAGACGACGTGCAGTGTGCGGGAGACGAGGAGAGTTTACTGGACTGTTCATCCAACGGCTGGGGTGAAAACGACTGCTTCCACTATGAAGATGTGGGGGTCGTCTGTTCAAGTAAGGAATTAAAAAAAGAGCATTACTAGCAAAGATGTGGGCAAGGAGCATTTAATTTATTCATCCAGAACGATATGGAAAAGTCCTGCCATGTAGGGCATTGCAACGTCATTATTGAAAGTCTATTGGATATCAGTGTCTGTACAGTGGTTTCACATGCCGCTGAGCTTAAGCTGTCATCGCAAACTAAATCATTATTTGCTTGATATATGTTTTCTTCATTAATATAATTCATCGCTTTTGACAAATTTTCGACATAGCGACTTTGATGTTCGAACACTAAATATGTCTTCATTGTTTTACACATCTGCTCTTCAATCTGATCTTTTTCAGATACAACAGGCAACGTGTCTTGTGAGTAATTTATTTTTCCTCTGTATTTACCCAACTACCATGTCGTTATGACTCAACAGGCACGAAATAGCACGATATATAGTAAAAGGAAAACATATCTTTTGAAAAACGCTAAGACGTATGCATTTTTTGGTGAAGAGACATTTTTGCATCAATGAGTGCTGTACCAACAATTGGCCAGCGTTATAAAAGAAAATCCGCAAAGAGGTGGCTTGGCACAAACTGAGGAATTATTTTCGGCAGATCTTGTGTTGATTCCTGTAAATACAGCTCTTTAAACAATTTTATGTACCTGATTGTTCGATACTCTATTGTGATGCGCAAGTGAAAAATATCTCGAAATAGCAAAAATTTTCGGGAAAATGTTCGCAAAATTTATGCAGCAAATAAATGCAACGTTTTCCTTTGGATCTTTACTGTGTTGATTAAGCGAGCGATGTTAACGTATCATTTGAATACGTCAATCTGTCACGTACCCACATGTACAGATGCAGTCAGTGCATTCTGTTATGTATGTAGAGCTTTCAGGACTAATTCATTGTATTGTATAACCTTACATTCTGACAATACAGTACTAGTTACACATATAATATATATGTCCATGGAAATGAACAGCCAATCAAAATTGTGTGAATAACAGCGATGCCAGTTACCATAGAAATGCTGGATAGTTTTATATGAATGCATATTTATTGCATATTTATTGCATGTGTATCGCTTACCTTAGTGGAAATACGGCTTGTTGGAGGAGCCAGCACGAACGAGGGACGTGTAGAGATCCGGTTGGGTAACGGAGGCTGGGGCACCATCTGTGATGACGGCTTTGACATCCAGGACGCTAACGTCATCTGCAGACAGCTCGGATACGGCAGCGCAGAGTCGTACCACGACTCAGCTTTTTTCGGGGAGGGTACCGGTCCAATTTGGTTAGACGAGGTTGAATGTGTCGGAAATGAGGAGAGTTTACTGGACTGTTCATCAGATGAATGGAACCAACACAACTGCGGCCACTATGAAGACGTTGGAGTCGTATGCCTGGGTAAGGAATTCTCCATATATATAAATATATATAAATATATTTTAGATAGTAGACTAAAACGTCACGATAATGAAGAGACGTAAAATGGGGGTCCCGTGTTCGAGGAGGTGCCTCGAGCGCGTTACAACAGCCTCATTACTCAGAAATGGTGAATCATTATTATCACTAATTAATTATTAATTAATACATTGAACAGTTAATTGGACTGATGTCTTTATCGATTTATTAATAGTCCTGTTTTTGATCAGGTAAAAAGGTAAAACAGTACTAGTGGCATGATTGAGTTATGTGTTGATTACTTATTCATTATTTTCAGTACAATGTGAGCCCCTCAGCATCGAAATGTGCAGAAATGTTGTGCCATACAACACCACAACGTTCCCCAACCTGCTGGGCCATGTTTCCCAGCAGTCTTTCCTCACCGACCAGGACAGTGTCAACACAATCACGGCTCTGATGAACAGTGGCTGCCATCCTGATGTTGGATTTGCCGTCTGCTCTGCACTGGTGCCTAACTGTGTCGACTCGACTCAGGTAAATTTCTACCATATATTAAAGTATCCCAGACGTCTTTTTAAGTCGCATAGGGGTAGCGCCCATCTCCATTTCAGTAGCCCTTGGGTCACACATGTGTGCAAGTCTCTGCAACAGGGGGCTGGTCCGCTTGTAGTGATGTGCGTTTAACTTCCATACTCTTTCCCAACTTCTGAGTGCTAAGCAGTAACTGTTAAAGCAGTATGCACCATGTTTTGGTATGACCCGGCTGGGGATCGAGCTCACGACATACCGAGTGCAAGGTGAACACTCTAGCCACTAGGTCTAATGTCATATTCTATCTACTCCTTGTCCGTTAATGGCGAACGTTATGTATTGGATTGCATGTAATCTCTGTTTAGATAAAGCACAAGGGATTGCTCTCTCTCTGTCTCTACATGTAAGTATAATATCTGCCCACTAAGAAAAGTATACATATATAGAGAGAAATTGAATAAATGAATATGAATAAAACTATTTACAAAAATCCAGAGCAATGTGCTAAGATAAGGCTTTGTATACTATGTGTGATTTCTATCTCTGTTGTGTGCAGATAACACCTTGTAGGGACTTCTGCAATGATATCAGGGAAAGTTGCGAACAGGTCCTGTTGGACATGGGGCAGCCTTGGCCATTCAACTGTAACAGTTTCGATGATCGGGTCCGGTGTATTACACCTTACCCAGGTAGGTGATGGGGTCTTTTTGCCTCTTTGAAACCAATTATTGAACGTCGATGTACTATACAGTCATGTAAATCTATGTAAATTGCCCCATCCGCACACATTCAAACATGGTATGGTGAGAGGGTGCACAGAATTTTGCAGTATTTAGTAAAAACGATGTGTTTTTATTGCATACATTGACCTTATCTGACATGAATAATGTTTTGCTAGTGGTGGTCTCCAGCGACTTGACGTTACCTGGTGAAATTTTCACTGAGGACCTCAATGACATGAATAGCCAACGGTATCAGATGCTGGCAGGAACTTTGGAAAGAGGGGTAACAGATCTTTATGCAAGCTTTAAGTAGTGTTGATTTGATGCCATACATTGTACCATGTGCGATTGTTGAGCAATTAAGTCCATTCATTCATTCTTAAGAAAACAATGCATGAGCTTGGCCATCAATGTGTGTAATACCACAGCTTAATGCATACATCTCCTTTGTCCGCAGGCATCCGAAGCCTTTGTAGGCTTTCCCAGCTTCCAACGGGCAACTGTAAAGAGCTTTCGGTAAATATACATGTAGATTCTTGTCATAGACTGTTGTAATGACATTCCTACGTGAAATTCAGATTATCGTCATGTTAAATGAAATGTGAATCAAACAGAAAAAATTACTGCAACGATAACTTGTTTACCGACAAATGTTGAATACGCAGGAAACTTTCAATCCTGCAGATTTTTTGCAGTTCTGGTATCGCTACAGTTTATCCTTGCATTACCTCCACCATTTGACAACAATAACTATTTAAAAATTCGCATTCAAGCATAAGTTTTACTTTCATTTCCAAAATGTTGTAGTGGAAATGCATTTCGTTACGGAAAACAAATACTGTTTTAATCAAAGTGAGTTTCCGAGCAGAGATTATATCTATGTTGTTCAGGTTTGCCATCACTGTTGTAAATCAACGACAAATAATTGCTTTTTCCCTTACTTTAAGCGCCGGGAGCGTGATAGCAACTCTTGACACAGAGTTTGAGAACACTGGACAAGCTCCAGACACAGAGAGGGCTGCTGCAGCAACCCTCCAGCAGCACATCGACAATAACGGAGGACGCCTCGGTAACCTGAGTGTGAGCCGAGTGGACACCGATCTACCCCCAGGTAAGATAGATATAGAAGGGGACATATTTGTAACAACAGACAAGTAAGCAAGCTTACATAAAACGGTGTGCGATGGCTGGCCGAATAAATGTGACGAATCTCCTGTAACAGTTATGATATGTATTTCGGAATGATAGAAGTTAGGCACATGTTTGTATTGTATAATTAACTGTACAATAATACGTAGTAAAACGTGATCGTGACCTAGCCGTTCATATATACATTTAAAGCAACATCCGATGGCGGGACATAAGAAAAGTATGTACTCTGTTTGGAAATAATACGATTTCTTTTCGTTACATTTCGTTTTGTCTTCTTTAAATTACAATTTCGTTTAATGCTACTATCCTTTTTCCCATTCCAGATGAAGAAGATACATTTAAGTGTCATGTTTCGAACATTCATACAATCAGCTTATTTTAATTTTCAATTATCTCATAAAGTCTTAGAGTTTGAAACACAGTTGCTAAAATATCTTACTATCAACAGATGGTAATGTGTTTGCATTTTCAGCAACGCCAGATTGCGACCCAATACCTTATGGCCGATGTCAAAACATGCCCTATTCCGACACGTCATTCCCGAACTGGATTGGTTGGCAGGGACCAACAGATGCCATCGACAATGCAACAGCGATATTTGAAGCACTTGACCAGATTTCTGATTGCCACGAAGACCTAGAGTTTTTTCTCTGCTCTCTATACTTTCCATCTTGTACATCGACAGGACTTAAGTAAGTGACTCGTATTAACCGCAGATAAGTTAAGAACATGGTGCAGCGTCTATGCAGTCCGTTGTTTCTGTGCAGTACCAAGTACACTAGGACAAAGTGTCTGATATTTATATGACAACGAAAAAATTATTTGAGATTTGCTTGTACTTAACACTATATTTGAAATGCTTTACTTATGCTGAAGCTGAATAGCATTATACAACTCGTTTGCAAGTAGAATTCCATGGGTACGTTTACGAGTGATAGAATGCTGATATGCCTATATCACGTCTTGCCCAGATTCCCATGCCGTTCTTTCTGTGACGAGATGAACCTCGCATGCGGATATACCGCCCTATTCGCTGGCATCCCGTGGGACTTAGCCGGCTGTACCATGCTTCCGGCAAGCAGCTACGGAGAGGAGTGCATCGCTCCTCAAGGTGAGTACAGGCGTTTTCATTTAAAGCATATGCTACAGGATGGTCAAAATTTCCAGACTTGTTTAGAATTCGAACAACGTTCTATCATGCTCGAAGTGACGTATTCGAATAGAACGTGCGTTCTATTCGGGGTCACTCGCGGTCATTTGCAGGTTTTCACTGTAAATCCGCGCCAAAACACCCCTTCTGTCCCTTGCATAAGAAGAAAAAAACACTATATCACAAATACAAACCATTTCGTGGACAGCATATCTTTCCTGACATTTTGTTGTGGACATGGAACGTGTAACCAAGCTACTGGCGTCGATGTTGATGACTTTGAATGTTGCAGGACTTGTTTACGCCGGCATCAAGTACCCCCTCCCCCGCCACCCCTGAGGCATGACATTGTTCCAAACATGGTTAAAAACACGCAAGCAATGTACGTTCAAACTCACTCATCGAGGGCTTAAATTATTTCGTGTAATTTTGACGCATATTAAATGATAGGAACATATTTCATGATAATCGTCAATAGATTTCATCTTGACTTTTCCAGCCGCATCTTCATGTGAACCGGTGCCAGCTGGATTCGAATACTGCACTTCTTTCATGGATTATAACTCCACTGGATTCCCCAACATGTTCGACCATACATCTCAGCTGGACATCGGAATATCCGACGAGTTTCGAGACTTCTCAACCATGTTACCAAACATCTCTTTTTGCTATCCGAACATCTACCAGGTTTTCTGCTCAACGTTCCTGCCCAAATGTGACAATGGTTCTAAGGTCAGCGTCTCTTCATTGCCTCTACATGTCTTTGTCTTCTAATCTTTTTGGATCCACTTTTTTAAGATATCAGAAAGTAACGGATCTTTATATCTTTTATCGAAAGACGTCAAACCCCAAGAGCATACTAGATTGTATTCCGTATCTTTTCTTAGAATAGTCACTTCTGATCTTCCACTTGTCACCAATGTTAACTTGTGCTATCTATACCCCTTTTTTTCTATATATTGTTTCATGTTGCAATGTGCCCTGCAAGCACTTGCTCACAAACCCACTTAGTATTGTGGCTTGATCTAATTCAATGGACTTTTGACAGGTTTTCCTGTGTCGAAGTGTCTGTGAAGAGGTAAACACAGCATGCGCCCCGCGAGGAGTGTCTGTACCATTTTCCTGTGACGTTTTTCCTGCTGATGGAACCCAGGAGTGTATGACTTTAGGTAGGCTATGAAATTGTAGTAGTAATGGCACGTTCAATTAAGACATAATAGATGTCGAATAGGTCCCAATAGCTTTTCAACCGAGAATCACGTTTTTTTGGCATGATGTCTAGAGGCGTAAAATGTTGAAATCCATTGTAACTAGATACTGTTATTGACCGTATTCAAAAGAATAAATCTAGCTATCGTAGAACTGCTGCATGTCGGGCTGTTATGCTCAAAATTGAATTGTTCTGGTTTACCGTTTGAAAAGAACCATTTTAACATCTCTACTTACCTACTTCACATTATGCTACAGCTAATATAAAATTAGTAGATATTTTGTGTTAACGTGGTGACTAAATAATGATAACCGTGTGCATATACCTCCACAAGCAGGATGATAATGTTATAACACAATTAAGCTTTTAGTTTCAATGTGCACAAGATTTATCCCAACTTGTAACTAGCTAGTTACGAGATACATGCACATATCGGTTATGTTACACATTTTACATTTTATGTATTCTACACTCGGATAAAAACATTGCGATACATCATTTGCTGACGTCACTCTTTAGATCGGGCTGCATGTTATTTAACGTCACAATTTTCTTAACGGGATTATTATCTTCGCCGAGGAACTCGGAGTAGATTATGTTTTTGGTTGAGCCGGCTGTTGTGTGGGTCTGTATGTATGTCAAGAGCATAACTCGGGAAACCTTTGATGGATCTTCATGATATTTGGTAGGTGTGTAGTGGTTGTGCAAAGGAAGGTCAAGTTCAAAAATCGTTTCCCTGGCGTTTTCCAACAATACTGCAGCGGACTTTTAATTTTTCTGTGTTTGTATGTAGGCAAAAAAAGTGACGGAAACGTTGATGGATCTCAATGATTTTTGGTAGTTTGGAAGAGATTGTGGGAACGGAGGTCAAGTTTAAAAGTGATTTATTTGGCGCTTTCCTACAGAACTGCAGCAGGCTTTGTGTGTGTGAGATTTTGTATGTCGCCAGCATAACTCGAGGAGCTATTGGCGGTTGTGCATGATATTTCGTGGATAGGTAGTGATGTCAAAGAGGAAGGTCAAGTTCGATAATGGGCCTCCTAGTGGGTATTTGAGGTACTGCAGCGGAGCTTCAACGTTTGAGGCCAAATTTTCTGGAGGCGTCAGGTTCATGATTTTTTGGTAGTATATAGCTTCTGGGACGGCAAGTGAGTGGTGGGAATTAAGACCCCCTAGCTGCTCGTTTGGAACTGCAGTTGGCGTTTTTGTTAAAACATTTGGGGACGAATAACTCCAGCAGGGATTGACGGATTATCATAATTTATGGCATGTGGATGGTTTCGGTGATGCTTTACATAACTGAATACTTGTCATGCAAATAAGACGATGATTTGCATAATAAATGAGGAAAGTTTATAAATTCGCCGAAAGCTTGTAGTCAAATTTCATACAAGTGCTATGGTAACGATTTTTAAGTGGTGTACAGCTCTTGGGGCAGGGAGTAAGTGATGTAAGTTTAGACCCCCTAGTGGCTTGCTTAGAACTGCAGTGGGATTTTTTCATGTTACCGTTGGAGGCGAATAACTCGGGTAGGGTTTGATGAATTTGCATTGTTTCGGACAGGTAGGTTATTGAGGTAATGATTAACAAATAAAGACGTATGAAATTGTAATCAGGGTCTAATTAAGTGGTGGAGTAGGCTTGTTTATAATTACATTTTTAAGCACCTTTTGTCGACCTATATCTAAGGACAACACTTGCTTGTCAGCAGGCCTGTGCAAATTAGATTGATGCTCTCTGGTGACCTCAAAAACCACCGGCCAAACTACACTCCCGCTGGGACGGAGCTTATATCAACAAACACAGGAAAGGTCTGGCCCTGTGCGGGACAAGTCAAAACGATGAATATAAGGAAATGTGCAAGCAGCAGGCACTACAGAAGGCATAATACTAAGCTTTATGTGGTTTGTAAAATGCAGTTGTATATACCACACTGGATGTGGACCACAGTCCTTTGTAGACGAGAGTAAGAAAAGGTTCTTGCGCACGTAGTGACATAAACATCCTCAAAATCAGGATAATCTTTAAAACAGACCCATGCTACCTATCAGGACCTGACTGAACTCCCCTCCATGGTGTTTCACATTTAAGACAGAGACACAAAAAAACAGTAACAGGTCTCACAAATCTAACACCCTCCCAAAAAAAGTGAACCAGGAGGCTTTAGAGAGATATTGTCAATGGGGCAAGAGTCGTGGTCACTGCCAACGTTAACATATTAGACGGAATTGTTAAGGGCGCATTCGCAACAGTATGCCATGATGTCCACACCTTCCTCGTAAAATTCGACAGTGAAAGCAAATACAAGAAAGATTTACCCAAATGACAACACATCAAAAGGCAATGTGCAATAAGTTCTCAGTTACGGCAAGCGGACGATCCAAGCACGACGAGAACAGTATCCTCATTATGATATTATGATATTATGATATTATGATATTATGATATTATGATATTATGATATTATGATATTATGATATTATGATATTATGATATTATGATATTATGATATTATGATATTATGATATTATATAATGATATAATGATATAATGATATTATGATATTATGATATTATGATATTATGATATTATGATATTATGATATTATGATATTATGATATTATGATATTATGATATTATGATATTATGATATTATGATATTATGGTATTATGATATCATGCAGTTTGTGGCCCATAATATTATGATGTTATGATTTCATGAATTTCATGAATTTCATGAATATCATTGTACCAAAACTGCACCACTGCTAGGTGCGGAAAAGTCACATGTACATGTACTATGTCTTTCAAAATGTGTATGGTATGGAATAAAGATTTATTCTATTCATATATATTGACTGTACCATTTCATGATCACTTTCAACTTACAACACTGCAATATCGAACCTTTGTGGCCTATATAATATCACCATACCTGTACCACCAAATGATTTTTAACCCCATCTAGACTGGACTCATTTGCCCCATCATAACTTCCAAATGGTATGGTGCATGCTCAAATTTGCAGGGGGTGATAAGCACGTAAATATCAATCACTCTCCATAATAAGCCTTGTTATGTATAATTTTAGCACGTAGTTCATGATAGTGATATAATTCATGCTGATCGTAGATATATTTCATATTGACTATTCCAGCCTCACCTTCATCATGTGAACCGGTGCCAGCCGGATTCGAATACTGCACTTCTTTCATGGATTATAACTCCACTGGATTCCCCAACATGTTCGACCATACATCTCAGCTGGACATCGGAATATCCGACGAGTTTCGAGACTTCTCAACCATGTTAGCAAACATCTCTATGTGCTATCCGAACATCTACCAGGTTTACTGCCCAGCGTTCCTGCCCAAATGTGAAAATGGTTCAAAGGTCAGCGTCTCTTTATTGTCATTACATGCTTTTTGTCTTCTGATATTTTGGTAACCACTTTGTTGCTCTATGTCATCTGTTTAAGATAAACTGGAGCAACGGACCTGTACATGTTGTATTGTGACTTAACATAGGTCAATGGACTTTTGACAGGTTTTCCTGTGTAGAAGCGTCTGCGAGGAGGTTAACGCGGCATGTGCCCCGCGAGGAGTGTCTCTGCCATTTTCCTGTGACGTTTTCCCTGCTGATGGAACCAAGGAGTGTTTGACCTTAGGTAGGCTATGCAATCGCAGTAGCTATTGACAAGTATAACGTGTGTTGTTGAAAACGTAACAAAAGCTTTAAAACCCAGAATTGTGTGTGGTACATAAAAAAGGAGAGTTGAGAAAGCCATAGCTGTTTATTAGATATTGTCATGAAACGTATTTTTAGATATATGTGGGCTGATAGAAGCCGTTTTATTATACTCTGAAAATGAGTAGATCTGATCTGTCATTAGTACATTTCAAAATCTATATTAAACTGCTGGATACATCATAACCATAGATTTTTTATGATTATTTCCACAGATATACCGATGTGTCAGCCAATACCTCACGACCGTTGTGGAAACATGCCCTACACAGAAACTTTCAGAACTCCTGGTGTGCCGGTTGAAGCGTTAGTTGCAAATGCAGATGCGCTCTTCGCAACAGTGGACCGGATTGCGGGTTGCCATGCGAAGTTAGACGAGTTCGCATGCTCATTCTCATTTCCACCGTGCACGTTTACGGGAATTAGGTGAGCTGCACATGGAAAAATCGTGACAACGTGATGTGAAATGCATTGGAATAGCTTTAAATTATGTTGCAAGAAAATGGTGGCGACTTTGACAGTAAACGAGTCATAGATATGATGTTCCTTAAAACTGCCTTAACGATTGCGAATAAAATAATACAATACCTGAATCAGCAGTTCTGTCCATGAAATTCTATGCTTTATGCAATAATCATAACTGTTATTAAAGTCCGAATTGAAACAGACTTAATTTGATACACTTATAATGGATAAAACCACGTGTCTTCGATCTATCATATCTTAGAGCATCTTTAATGCCATACTGAGCCTATGATCATGATATTTCATTTTTCTGTATGTATTTTCGTATGTATGTATAAAAACAATACATATTGCTTCTTTTTGCCTAGATTTCCCTGCGCATCCTTCTGCAATGAGATAGTTGACGCCTGTTCGGAGGTGGCCAACGCAACCGGTGTTGACTGGGACCCTAATTTCTGTGCCATGCTTCCACCAGGCAGCTATGAAGAGGACTGCGTTGGGCCTCTAGGTAAACAAAACGTTTTATACATTCTCTCTTCTATTTTCTTTAAATATCAATATATGTTAATTACCATTTTCCTAATACCATCAACTATATGCAGGTAGAAACTGCTATATCATATTGAGGCGTAAAAAACAAATTGTCCATATTCATAAAATCAATACTCAAATGCATATTCGTGACGACGGCGCATATATCATATATCGATATGTTTTATAATTTACTTATTTACTTCTGTCCATTGTTTTCAGCCCAATGTGAGCCGATTGAAGTTGGCATGTGCAGAAATGTTGTGCCGTACAACACCACAACGTTCCCAAACCTGCTGGGCCATGTTTCCCAGCAGTCTTTCCTTACCGACCAGGACAGTTTCAACACAATCACGGCTCTGATGAACAGCGGCTGCCATCCTGATGTTGAATTTGCCGTCTGCTCTGCACTAGTGCCTAACTGTGTTGACTCAATGCAGGTAGGTCTTCAAAGTTGACCTTTCAGTCATAGATATAGTTTCAGCATGGTCATTGCCCGTTGATGTATGATGTTTATCTGTGAATATTTGGTAATGTAATCATCTCGGTCACTTTTGGCAAAATATCTTTATAATTTTAACGACTCTAAAACATGACGTTTATCAAAGATGTGTCGTTTTCTTACCTGCTTTGCGCAGATATCGCCGTGCAGAGACTTCTGCAATGACGTAAGAGATAGCTGCGAACAGGTTCTTATGGCCAGTGGACAGCCGTGGCCATTTGAATGTAACGATTTCACTGCCCGGGGCAGATGTGCTGCACCATATCCAGGTAAACGATTGGAGGGTTTGTATATGAGAACATTTTGTGTGGAAAACATTGAAATTACCTGCCTGAGTTATCTGAGTTTGGACTCTTTATAAAATCCTGTGTTCAATCTAATCTCTTTCGATTTTCTTCTCCAACTTTACTGTTTTTTTCTTCTTCTTTTGAACGCTAACAATCTGCAAGATGCCCTCCCAACATCATTTTTTAGTCGTATCTGTCAATGCTGCATCCACCAATACTGGAACACAAAATGAAGAAGGCCATCCAAAAAGTAACTACTAGTGCTAACCATGATATACTTGGGACTCTCTCGCAAGTAATGTTACACACCAATGTTAATGACAACGTATACAGGCTTAAGGTACCTGTAGCCTAAATTAACACAACATTTTGCTATAACAGCTCCTTTTTTTAATTTCAGTCGTGGTCTCTGCCGACTTAACTTTGCTCGATGAAGTTTTCACTGAAGACCTCAATGACATGAATAGCCAAAGGTACCGGATGCTGGCTGGATCTTTGGAAAGAGAGGTGATACAAATGTCTTTTTATCGTGTTTCATTGTTTTACTGTTGTATAACCTGAAATTTCGGTGGATATTCTGTAACAGATTTCTCTTCCATCACGTCTTAACAGTTGTTTCTATCCTTTGTTTACAGATACCTAAAGCTTTCAGGGACACTTCCAGTTTCAGTCGGGCAACTGTGACGAACCTCCGGTAAATATAACTTATTTTGTAGCATTCCTCAGCTCCAATCTATCGAAGCTTATTTCTTGGAGTAGTTGAATGCAACTGAGATTATTTTCTCCTTCCTTAAAGCGCGGGAAGCGTAGTAGCTACTGTTGCTATGGAGTTCCAGAACGCTGGCCAGGCCCCAGAATCAGATGAGGTCGTGGTAACAACCCTTCAGCAGTACATCAGCGAAAACAGGGGACGTCTTGGCAGCCTGAGTGTGAGCCAAGTGGTCGGTGCACCTACAGGTATATATTAGTAGTAATATATGATTTTCCTGTATGTACAGTTTATCAGCCCTCTATTTGTGATATGAAGTGAAAGAATCTATGATTTTTAGATCAAATTCAGAGCGTGCATCAGAGTGGGCATCAGAGACTTGCAATATATGCAGTTTGCTAAATATAAAGTGTTTGCAGACTGCCATGCCCACAGGCAATCTGGAGCGAACCTTCACACGCGTTTTATGTATTCAAAGAATGATAAGTGTACATACTATCATTTTTGTCTGTTCGTCTGTGGAAAATAATCAACAAACATGAAATGTTGTGAGTTTAGGAAAAGGCTTATGCAAAATCTTAATTGAACCATGCATTCCCGTAAAGTCATATTAGCACATTTTGTCTGATCAGTTGCATTACTAACATATTGTTATACCCATTTTGTTTCAGGTACTTGCAAACTGTTATCAGTAGAAACGCTGTCATCAACAAGACTAGTTCTTTAATCATAACATGGAGTTCCTCGTCATCTAAGTATTATTTTGCGTGTTTATACACATGACTTACAGTGATAAATATTTTTCAGCAACGCAAGATTGCGACCCAATACCTTTCGGCCGCTGCCAGAACATGCCCCATTCCGACACGTCATTCCCGAACTGGTTAGGCTGGCAGGGACCAACAGAAGCCATCGGAAACGCCACAGCGATATTTGGAGCCCTTGACCAGATTTCTGATTGCCACAAGGACTTGGAATTGTTCTTGTGTTCACTCTACTTCCCATCATGTACATCAACAGGAACCAAGTAAGTCACATCATGCAGGAAAATGACATGTCAGTAAATTAAATCATAAAGTAATTCATTTCCGTGAAAAGTAATATTGAAGAACGGAGTCTTTCTAATTGGAGAAAAGACCACTTCGATATTCTAGATAACACTGATTGTCTCGTCATTAAATCCAGTTGTTGCAAATGATCTAGGTTAGGCATACACTGTCTGTTTTGTAATTCTTCATAAAAAAGTCATGCCGTAAAAAGTAATTAGTAATATAGGAGCGAGTCTAACGAATTGGAAAATAGACCATTTCACTTCCGAACATAATTTCATCAGGTTGGTAAAACATAAGATATTTGGAGTTTCTTTTAACACAACCAGGTAATCTAGATCTCACCTGCTGACGTTTCGGTGTCTGTCAGACTCCAGTCAGAAGCTCTGAAGAAGGTGTCTGACAGACACCGAAACGTCAGAAGGTGAGATCTAGATTACCTGGTTGTGTTAAAAGAAACTCCAAATATCCCAGACCATTTCATTATTCTTGATAATTCTGGTATTCTTCCTTCGGCATGTAAGATTGTATCGTTAACCAGTTGTTGCAAAAAAATTAGGTTACTAATAGACATACCCTGTCTATTTCAATTGGTAACAAATTGGTTCATATGTAATGTGTTTACATGTAATGTAAACAATACAGTACAGTATGTCTTCTTCTCCTTCGTGCACAGATTCCCATGTCGCTCCTTCTGCGATGAGATCAATAACGCATGCGCACTCCGAGCCCTTTCCGCTGGCATTCCTTGGGACACCGCCGGCTGTACCACGCTGCCAGTCAGCAGCTACCAGGAGGGGTGCATCGCTCCTGAAGGTCTGGGTAGCGTCTGTACTTGAGCCAATCTAAAAATCGTTGGCTTGTACTTTTCATGTCTTTTACACCATAACTACATCCACCTGTATGTATTTGATGGTTTCCAGCAAGTAGTATTTATACCAATATTAATCAAATAGGATAAATAGCGATAAATAAGAATTGATTCTTCAAATTGAAACATTACCATCCATACAGAGACGTGCGATGGGTGGCCATACGAATGTTACGGATCCCCAGGAAGCTGTGTGGGTGCTTGGGAGTTCTGTGATGGAGACGGCTTATGTCCCTATAATGACGACGAATCTGTCTGCGGCAACTGTAAGTACGAGTGCCATGAAACTGAGCACATTTTTTTTTTGCACAAATCTCTGTAGTCTTGCAATTGTCCACCATACAGTAGCCTCCGATGCAGACTCCTCCCGGCTGTTTTCTTTTTCAAGTTACATTTTTTATACTTTATATTTTTATTACTGGCCGGGCCAGCAATAAGAAAAAAAATGTAATAGTATAAAAAATGTAACTTGAAAAAGAAAACAGCCGGGAGGAGTCTGCATCGGAGGCTAACCATACAGTAGGATGGTGAAGGCTTTGGATACTTTGGGTGCTTTATTAAGTCCAATAGCTAACATACAAGATTTGTAAGCAGCTAATGTTCCTGGACATAAAACATACAAACATAAGACAAACAAACTACATAAAAGTCCTTACAGCTAGTATTTACATTTTACATCAACAAAACGTAATCAAATGGACTGATTTATATACATGAGAAACTCTTGCCGAAATTTAGACTGACTAGCAGATTGAACGCAATAAGGCAAACTGTTCCATCTAGATAGACATATAAATAAAAGAGCAATATATCCCGCATATAAAGTAATAGAAGACTAAGAGATTTGGATACGAGTGTCCTGGAGGAAATAATTCTTCCTGACGTCAGTATGTATGACTCACAATGCACTCTACTAGACCTATGTCAAATATACCTATATGTAATTTATTTTCATTCCAGACACGTGCATGCCCATTGAGCTGGAGTACTGCCAAGGAGAAGTTCCCTACGACAGAACAACTCTCCCCAACTACTTTGGACAGCAGAGCGCAATGATGATTGAAGAGTCCGACATACACAGGAATGTGTCTCTTCTGGCTGAAACTTCCTGTCATGAATACGTGAAATTCGCCTACTGTCACATGGTAATTTTACTCTGCTTATAATCACTACTACTCATTTTGCAAATCGATTTTGTTGTGTCTTAACAAGGTTGATACTCATGTTAACTTAATTTTGGTCAACACCCAATCCAACATTATCAAGTTATAATGAAAGTGTTTGAATTATAAGAATGTTTACCACAAATTCGCCAATGTGGTACATTGATCATTAACAGCAATGTGAAAGTTTATACGTTACACCTTTCATTTCCGTATTCCAGGCCGTTCCTGAGTGCATTAGAGATGGTGTGCGAGGCCAGCCCCTGTGCCGCACCATGTGTGAGGAGATCAGACAGACTTGTGCAGAGGAGATAAAGGAGATCGGTTTCCAATTTGACAAGAGCACGTGTGAGAGTATCTTCCCGGACTCTGTTCAGAATGATACATGCAAGCTTGCGAAAGGTATCCACAACAGCTTCCGTAACGTGAATTATAAAACGTTATGTTTTGTTTTCGTATCTAATACTGTAACATTTAAAAGAATGTCAATATTGCAATTATTTTCATAGATTAATATAGAACTATGAGTACAATGAATTTTTAGACATAATAAGAATTTGTCTTAAAATTTTCACCATTAGAATTCAACTGCACATTTGACGTTGATACTTGTGAATGGATGGCTGGCAACAACAGCCAGGCGGAGATGCTTCAGCCAACATCGGACTCAGATGGTCAGTTTATATCTCATATCTAGTCGTTAACTTGTAGTTTTTTTCATAACGGAACTTATCATAATGCGCTGTTGCTTATGATAAAAATAATTTAGGTAGTGAAGTGTCAAAATTCTTCTCTTATCTTTTAGAAAACAAAAACCCTCCGTAAGAGTGATTACGTAAACACACTTCTTTGTGACTGATTAACGGTGCCTGAATTACATGTTTAAATGACTATAGTGTACTGGAAGATTTAAACATATTCTAGCATATTCTCGTAAGAACATAGCAACATTAACTAAATTTTTGACTAATCATTTCATTCTGATATTGCGTCCGAATAGGCAATTATGTATCACTGGATGGAACCTCGTCAAAGTTAACAAGTCCAATGATGTACACGGACATCAAGTGCCTGAGGATGAGGTATTTCGTGAGCGGTGACGACAGCAGGTTGTCAGTATACGTGACAGGACCGGACGGTAACAGCTTCAGTACGTGGCGACAGGCATCTACTTATAATAGAGATGGGATGGGCGATGATGATGATGAAGAACGGGAATGGTCATCCATCAATCTGAACATCAACAAAGGATGGCCATGGTTTATGGTAATTTGATATTTCATTTTCAGATTTAAAAAAGAATCTGTTAGAAATAGACCTTTTGGAAATGGCAAGCTTCCGGATCCTAATTGATAACTATAATCATTGATCAGTGTTCATTGCAGCAAAAGGTACATTTGAAATGTCATTTCATTACAGGTGTCTTTGGATGCATATGTAGCCGAAGACGGAGAGGTAGGAGTTGACTATGTTACTCTCTCCGATGGATCATGTGAAGAAGAAGAAGAAGGTAAGAAGTAGTTGACAATGAAAAGAGTTTAATAGCCTTGAAGATATATTTCCTTTATCCACATATAATCTGTTCTACTATGTAGGCTATTATGTTCTGCAGTGTAATAGAATAAAACTTGACTTAATCACACTGTATTTCAGTCTCTCCTGGATGCGAGGCAATGAAGTTCGATCGTTGCCTGGACATGCCTTACAATTTCACCACCTATCCGAATGTGCTCGGCTGGGACAGAGATCTGGCACTTTCACTCGCCCCTGGGACCTTCCAGGCGTTTGACCAGATCGCGGACTGCCATCGTGATCTCTCGTTTTATCTCTGCTCGTTCATCTTTCCTGAATGTACACCATCCGGAATAAGGTATTTCGAATTTGGACATTCGATTGCCTTAGCTGTAAGATGAGTTTCCTTAAAGAGTGGTTTGTTCTACCTGATGTCAATGTTGGCAAATGTCTAGCTAATCGTTACACCAATTGATATATAATCTCTATATAAGTATAAGCTTTATGCTGCTGTTGAGCACAAGAAAAAGCATTCAACCATGAACAGTATACTGTACCGGTGATGCCATGGTTGTCTGTCTTTTACAGACTTCCCTGTCGCTCTTTCTGTGAGGGCGTTACTGCTGCGTGCGCAGCAAGAGCCAATGCCGTCGGCCTGACATGGGACCCTAATGGCTGCCAAAGCTTATCAGATGATCGACAGTTCTGCTCTTTACCGAGAGAAGGTGAGCTTATATTTTGCCTGTTTAACTTCTTTGTAATGAAAATATTGCAATGCAATTCGGTATACCCCATACAGGTGTTAAACGACCTGACTGTGGTTTTTAGAATTTCAATACTATAGACTTGCTATGAAGGAAATTATGAATCCCTCTGTTCAGGGCATTGTAATAAGTAATCAAAAACTATTGAACGGAAGATCAGTCATTTCCAATCTATTGACTTGATCAATTGGGTATTTGGTAAAATTTTGGTATCCGTATCAAAACTTTAGATTGCACTTTGTTAAGGTGTAAGGTTCAAACAGCATTAGCTTTCTAATGTTGCGCCGCATCTTATAATTATCTTCGCCGAGTACTAGTACTCGGGAAGATTATGTTTTCGGTTGAAAAATCTGTTGGGTGGGTCTGTATGTATGTCAGGAGCATAACTCAAGAAAACTTCAATGAATATTTATGATTTTTGGTAGGTGTGTAGTGGTTGTGCAAAGGAAGGTCAAGTTCGAAAATGGTTCACCTTGCGTTTTTCAACAGTACTGCAGCGGACTTTGAATTTTTTTGTGTTTGTATGTAGGCAAAAAAAGTGACGGAAACGTTGATGGATCTTCATGATTTTTTGCAGGTGTGTAGATGTTGTAGAAACGGAGGTCAAGTTCAAAAATGGTTCCCCTGGCATTTTCCGTCGGTACTGCAGCGGGCTTTGTGTGTATGTGTATTTGTATGTCGCCAACATAACTCGAGAAGCTGTCGATGGTTCTGCATGATACTTAGTGGGTGGGTAAGGTTTACAGAAAGGAAGGTCAAGTTCGATAATGGGCCTTCTAGCGGGTATCTAAAGTATTGCAGCGGAGCTTCAAAGTTTGGGGTGAAATTTTCTGGAGGCGCCAGGTTCATGATTTTTTTATAGTGGATGGGTCTTGGGGCAGGGAACAAGTGGTGTAAGTTTGGGCCTCTCGACGACTTGTTTTGAGTTGCAGTGGGCCTTTATGTATGAAACTTTGGAGGAGGATAACTCATGCAGGGTTTGGTGTATCTTTATTGCTTTTGGTACGCAGGTACCTTAGGTGATGATTAACATAATGAAATGTATAGTATGCAAATTGGGACTTCATTTACATAATTAAAGAGAGTAATGTATAATCCCATTAAAAGCTGTTACTCGACCTCAATTCAGGGACACTTGGAGGATTGCCTGGCTTGGGATTTAGGTCACCCAGCTGTGTGCCAGCTGTGCGCCCTTCATTTGGTAATAACTCAAGAAGGGGTCAATGAAATCATCATGATTTTTGGTTTGTTAATAGCTTAAGTTATAATTTGATTTAGATAGATGGTAATTATGCATATGGGAGCCAATATGCATAATTGATGAGGAAACACCATAATTCCATAGTGATCAATGACAGGAATTCGATACTTGTAGCATCTGAAAGTTCATTAAACTTGTTACATATATCAGCACACTCTACACATATACTAGTACCTGTACCACCAAATGATTTTAACACTATCTAGTTTTCTTATAATTTACCTCTTTGTCCATTACTTTCAGCCCAATGTGAGTCGATTGAAGTCGAAATGTGCAGAAATGTTGTGCCGTACAACACCACAACGTTCCCAAACCTGCTGAGCCATGTTTCCCAGCAGTCTTTCCTTACCGACCAGGACAGTGTCAACACAATCACGGCTCTGATGAACAGTGGCTGCCACCCTGATGTTGAATTTGCAGTCTGCTCTGCACTGGTGCCTAACTGTGTTGACTCAATGCAGGTAGGTCTTCAAAGTTGACATTTCAGTCATAGATATAGTTTCAGCATGGTCATTGTCCGTTGATGACTACATGATGTTTATCTGTGAAGATTTGTAATCATCTCGGTCATTTTTGGCAAAATATCGTTATAATTGTAACGACTCTACAAAATGCCATTTATCAAAGGTGTGTCGTTTTCTTACCTGTTTTGCACAGATACCGCCGTGCAGAGACTTCTGCAATGACGTAAGAGATAGCTGCGAACAGGTTCTCATGGCCAGCGGACAGCCTTGGCCATTTGAATGTAACGATTTCACTGCCCGGGGCAGATGTGCTGCCCCCTATCCAGGTAGGTGATTGGAAGTTTTGTAGATGAGAACATTTCGTGTGGTCAACATGGAAATTGCCTGATCCGAGTTTGAATTCCACAGGAGATCCTGTGTTCAATGTTACCCCTTTGAATTTCCGATCCAAGTTGAAAGTTCTAATGTCTTTCTACTGAATGTGAATGCGTCATATGCATCGTCTTGTTGTAAGAAGCCTCCCCCGAATCCTTTCAAAGCATTTGTATCCGTGTCTGCTATATCCAACAAAAGCGGAACACGAAATAAAGAATGCCACTCAAAAGGTCAGTGTTAACAATGTTACACCTGGTTTTCTCGCACTAAGTCCACAGGTATCGTTTCACACCAATGGCAGGAATAACCTGTCCAGCCTTATCGTACCTATAACCTAATCGGCATGACGTTTTAATGTAAAAGCGTCTTTTTTGTATTTCAGTCGTGGTCTCTGCTGACTTGACTTTGCCAGCTGAAGTTTTCACCGAGGACCTCAACGACATGAATAGTCAACGGTACCGGATGTTCACAGGAACTTTGGAAAGAGAGGTAATGTAAAGATTTTCTTATGGAGTTTCATTCTCTTCGGGTGGTATTATCCGGAATTTGAGGTGAATACTCCGTACCACATTTATTTTCCATCAAGTCTAAACAGTTGTTTCTATCCTTTGTTTGCAGATACCTAAAGCTTTCAGGGACACTTCCAGTTTCAGTCGGAGTTTCAGCCGGGCAACTGTGACGAAACTCCGGTAAATATGATTTATTTTGTGACATTCTATAACTTCAATCGATCGAAGCTTATTTCTTGTAATAGTTGAAATTTTGCAACTGAGCTCATTTTCTCATTCCTTAAAGCGCGGGAAGCGTGGTTGCTACTGTTGCTATGGAGTTCCAGAACGCTGGCCAGGCCCCAGAATCAGATGCAGTCGTGATAACAACCCTCCAGCAGTACATCAGCGAAAACAGGGGACGTCTTGGCAGCCTGAGTGTGAGCCAGGTGGTCGGTGTACCTACAGGTATATGTTTGTCCATTTGAGATAAGTAGTTAAATAATCCATAATTTTTCACTGTAATCCAGAGTGTACATCAGGTGAATCTTAAGTGGGCATCAGAACCTTTCAATGTATGAAGATAATAAATCGTATGTGCTTGCAGACTGCCTACAGACTAGCCGAAGGGAAACTTTACACAGTCACGTTTAATGTATTCAAAGAGTAATACGCGTACGCGCATACTGTTAGTATTCTGTGGGAAGTTAGTCAACAAACACAGAAAACGTTATGAGTTCAGGAAAAGAAGAGGGTTATGTAAAATCTTTATTGAACCATTCCCGTAACGTCAATATTACATTTGGTCTGATCAGTTGCATTGCTAAAATATTGTATTCCCCACTTTGTTTTAGGCTACGTGCAAACTGTTCTGAGCAAAACCTTTATCAGTACTGTCATCAACAAATTATTGAATCATAACATGCAGCTCCTTGTCATTTAAGGATTATTTTTGTGTGTTAATACACATGACTTACAGTGGTAAATATTTTTTCAGCAACGCAAGATTGCGACCCAATACCTTTCGGCCGCTGCCAAAACATGCCCTATTCCGACACGTCATTCCCGAACTGGTTAGGCTGGCAGGGACCAACAGAAGCCATCGGAAACGCCACAGCAATATTTGGAGCTGTTGACCAGATTTCTGATTGCCACAAGGACTTGGAGTTGTTCTTATGCTCACTGTACTTTCCGTCATGCACATCAACAGGAACGAAGTAAGTCACTCTAATAGAATGAAGCGTTAGTAAATTACATTGTAGACATTTTTATTGATGTGAAAGATAAACTACAACACAAGAATCGAGTCTAACTAATGGGCCATGTTGCTATCTTAAATAATCGTTGTCCTTTTGTTTCTGCAAATAAGATTGTATTGTAATCCATTTGTGAGAATAGGCAAATGCTCACTATTCATGTTGTAACAAATTGATATTTTTCTACTGCTGGTTAACATAACCAAGATGATGCATTATGTCTTATTCTCTTCGTGCACAGATTCCCATGCCGCTCGTTCTGCGATGAGATCAATAACGCATGCGCACTCCGAGCCCTTTCCGCTGGCATTCCTTGGGACACCGCCGGCTGTACCACGCTGCCAGTCAGCAGCTACCAGGAGGGGTGCATCGCTCCTGAAGGTGTGGCTTGTTTTTATGTCCAATAGTAAATATCATAAAGATTTGTACATTGACTAATTTGTTTCCGCGTATACATGGAGTCATTGGAAACATTTTGAGAAATTTCTCAAACAAGACGACGTACAAAGATAAGAAAATTACCTAATGCGTCTTGTGAATTTATATTCATACAGCGACATGCGATGGGTGGCCATACGAATGTTACGGATCTCCAGGAAGCTGTGTGGGTGCTTGGGAGTTCTGTGATGGAAACGGCTTCTGTCCCTATAATGACGACGAATCTGTCTGCGGCAACTGTAAGTACGATAGCCATGAAACTGAACACATCTTTTGCACAACTCTCTGTAGTCTTGCAATTGTACACCATACAGTAGGATGGTGAAGGCTTCGGATACTTTGGGTGCTTTATTAAGTCAAACAGCTAACACACAATATTTGTAAGCAGCTAATGCTCCTGAACATAGAACATACAAACATAAGATAATACAAACTACAAATAAGTCATTACAGCTAGTAGTTATATCTACAAAATGTAATCAAATCGACTGATTTATATACATGAATAACTCTTGCTGAAATTTAGACTGACTAGCAGATTGAACGCAATAAGGCAAACTGTTCCATCTAGATAGACATATATATAAAAGAGCAATATATCCCGCATATAAAGTAATAGAAGACTAAGAGATTTGGAAACGAGTGTCCTGGAGGACATAATTCTTCCTGACGTCAGTATGAATGACTCACAATGCACTCTACTAGACCTTTGTCAAATATACCTATATGTAATTTATTTTCATTCCAGACACGTGCATGCCCATTGAGCTGGAGTACTGCCAAGGAGAAGTTCCCTACGACAGAACAACTCTCCCCAACTACTTTGGACAGCAGAGCGCAATGATGATTGAAGAGTCCGACATACACAGGAATGTGTCTCTTCTGGCTGAAACTTCCTGTCATGAATACGTGAAATTCGTCTACTGTCACATGGTAATTTTACTCTGCTTATAATCACTACTACTCATTTTGCAAATCGATTTTGTTGTGTCTTAACAAGGTTGATACTCATGTTAACTTAATTTTGGTCAACACCCAATCCAACATTATCAAGTTATAATGAAAGTGTTTGAATTATAAGAATGTTTACCACAAATTCGCCGATGTGGTACATTGATCATTAACAGCAATGTGAAAGTTTATACGTTACACCTTTCATTTCCGTATTCCAGGCCGTTCCTGAGTGCATTAGAGATGGTGTGCGAGGCCAGCCCCTGTGCCGCACCATGTGTGAGGAGATCAGACAGACTTGTGCAGAGGAGATAAAGGAGATCGGTTTCCAATTTGACAAGAGCACGTGTGAGAGTATCTTCCCGGACTCTGTTCAGAATGATACATGCAAGCTTGCGAAAGGTATCCATAACAGCTTCCGTAACGTGAATTATAAAACGTTATGTTTTGTTTTCGTATCTAATACTGTAACATTTAAAAGAATGTCAATATGGCAATTATTTTCATAGATTAATATAGAACTATGAGTACAATGAATTTTTAGACATAATAAGAATTTGTCTTAAAATTTTGTCCATTAGAATTCAACTGCACATTTGACGTTGATACTTGTGAATGGATGGCTGGCAACAACAGCCAGCCGGCCATGCTTCAGCCAACATCGGACTCAGATGGTCAGTTTATATCTCATATCTAGTCGTTAACTTGTAGTTTTTTTCATAACGGAACTTATCATAATGCGCTGTTGCTTATGATAATAATAATTCAGGTAGTGAAGTGTCAAAATTCTTCTCTTATCTTTTAGAAAACAAAAACCCTCCGTAAGAGTAATTTCGTAAACACACTTCTTTGTGACTGATTAACGGTGCCTGAATTACATGTTTAAATGACTATAGTGTACTGGAAGATTTAAACATATTCTAGCATATTCTCGTAAGAACATAGCAACATTAACTAAATTTTTGACTAATCATTTCATTCTGATATTGCGTCCGAATAGGCAATTATGTATCACTGGATGGAACCTCGTCAAAACTAACAAGTCCAATGATGTACACGGACAACAAGTGCCTGAGGATGAGGTATTTCGTGAGCGGTGACGACAGCAGGTTGTCAGTATACGTGACAGGACCGGACGGTAACAGCTTCAGTACGTGGCGACAGGCATCTACTTATAATCGAGATGGGATGGGCGATGGTGATGATGAAGAACGGAAATGGTCATCCATCAATCTGAACATCAACAAAGGATGGCCATGGTTTATGGTAATTTGATATTTCATTTTCAGATTTAAAAAAGAATCTGTTAGAAATAGACCTTTTGGGAATGGCAAGCTTCCGGATCCTAATTGATAACTATAATCATTGATCAGTGTTCATTGCAGCAAAAGGTACATTTGAAATGTCATTTCATTACAGGTGTCTTTGGATGCATATGTAGCCGAAGACGGACAGGTAGGAGTTGACGATGTTACTCTCTCCGATGGATCATGTGAAGAAGAAGAAGGTAAGAAGTAGTTGACAATGAAAAGAGTTTAATAGCCTTGAAGATATATTTCCTTTATCCACATATAATCTGTTCTACTATGTATTATGTTCTGCAGTGTAATAGAATAAAACTTGACTTAATCACACTGTATTTCAGTCTCTCCTGGATGCGAGGCAATGAAGTTCGATCGTTGCCTGGACATGCCTTACAATTTCACCACCTATCCGAATGTGCTCGGCTGGGACAGAGATCTGGCACTTTCACTCGCCCCGGGAACCTTCCAGGCGTTTGACCAGATCGCGGACTGCCATCGTGATCTCTCGTTTTACCTCTGCTCGTTCATCTTTCCTGAATGTACACCATCCGGAATAAGGTATTTCGCATTTGGACATTCGGTTGCCTTAGCTGTAAGATGAGTTTCCTTAAAGAGTGGTTTGTTCTACCTGATGTCAATGTCTGCAAATGTCTAGCTAATCGTTACACCAATTGATATATAATCTCTATATAAGTATAAGCTTTATGCTGCTGTTGAGCACAAGAAAAAGCATTCAACCATGAACAGTATACTGTACCGGTGATGCCATGGTTGCCTGTCTTTCACAGACTTCCGTGTCGCTCTTTCTGTGAGGGCGTTACTGCTGCGTGCGCAGCTAGAGCCAATGCCGTCGGCCTGACATGGGACCCTAATGGCTGCCAAAGCTTATCAGATGATCGACAGTTCTGCTCTTTACCGAGAGAAGGTGAGCTTATATTTTGCCTATTTAACTTCTTTGTAATGAAAATATTGCATTGCAATGCGATTCGGTAACCCCATACAGGTGTTAAACGACCTGACTGTGGTTTTTAGAATTTCAATACTATAGACTTGCTATGAAGGAAATTATGAATACCTCTGTTCAGGGCATTGTAATAAGTAATCAAAAACTATTGAACGGAAGATCAGTCATTTCCAATCTATTGACTTGATCAATTGGGTATTTGGTAAAATTTTGGTATCCGTATCAAAACTTTAGATTGCACTTTGTTAAGGTGTAAGGTTCAAACAGCATTAGCTTTCTAATGTTGCGCCGCATCTTATAATTTTCTTATAATTTACCTCTTTGTCCATTGCTTTCAGCCCAATGTGAGTCGATTGAAGTCGAAATGTGCAGAAATGTTGTGCCGTACAACACCACAACGTTCCCCAACCTGCTGAGCCATGTTTCCCAGCAGTCTTTCCTTACCGACCAGGACAGTGTCAACACAATCACGGCTCTGATGAACAGTGGCTGCCACCCTGATGTTGAATTTGCAGTCTGCTCTGCACTGGTGCCTAATTGTGTTGACTCCATGCAGGTAGGTCTTCAAAGTTGACATTTCAGTCATAGATATAGTTTCAGCATGGTCATTGTCCGTTGATGACTACATGATGTTTATCTGTGAAGATTTGTAATCATCTCGGTCATTTTTGGCAAAATATCGTTACAATTGTAACGACTCTACAAAATGCCATTTATCAAAGGTGTGTCGTTTTCTTACCTGTTTTGAACAGATACCGCCGTGCAGAGACTTCTGCAATGACGTAAGAGATAGCTGCGAACAGGTTCTCATGGCCAGCGGACAGCCTTGGCCATTTGAATGTTACGATTTCACTGCCCGGGGCAGATGTGCTGCCCCCTATCCAGGTAGGTGATTGGAGGTTTTGTAGATGAGAACATTTCGTGTGGTCAACATGGAAATTGCATGATCCTAGTTTGAATTCCACAGGAGATCCTGTGTTCAATGTTACCCCTTTGAATTTCCGATCCAAGTTGAAAGTTCTAATGTCTTTCTACTGAATGTGAATGCGTCATATGCATCGTCTTGTTGTAAGAAGCCTCCCCCGAATCCTTTCAAAGCATTTGTATCCGTGTCTGCTATATCCAACAAAAGCGGAACACGAAATAAAGAATGCCACTCAAAAGGTCAGTGTTAACAATGTTACACCTGGTTTTCTCGCACTAAGTCCACAGGTATCGTTTCACACCAATGGCAGGAATAACCTGTCCAGCCTTATCGTACCTATAACCTAATCGGCATGACGTTTTAATGTAAAAGCGTCTTTTTTGTATTTCAGTCGTGGTCTCTGCTGACTTGACTTTGCCAGCTGAAGTTTTCACCGAGGACCTCAATGACATGAATAGTCAACGGTACCGGATGTTGACAGGAACTTTGGAAAGAGAGGTAATGCAAAGATTTTCTTATGGAGTTTCATTCTCTTCGGGTGGTATTATCCGGAATTTGAGGTGAATACTCCGTACCACATTTATTTTCCATCAAGTCTAAACAGTTGTTTCTATCCTTTGTTTGCAGATACCTAAAGCTTTCAGGGACACTTCCAGTTTCAGTCGGAGTTTCAGCCGGGCAACTGTGACGAAACTCCGGTAAATATAATTTATTTTGTGACATTCTATAACTTCAATCGATCGAAGCTTATTTCTTGTAATAGTTGAAATTTTGCAACTGAGCTCATTTTCTCATTCCTTAAAGCGCGGGAAGCGTGGTTGCTACTGTTGCTATGGAGTTCCAGAACGCTGGCCAGGCCCCAGAATCAGATGCAGTCGTGATAACAACCCTCCAGCAGTACATTAGCGAAAACAGGGAACGTCTTGGCAGCCTGAGTGTGAGCCAGGTGGTCGGTGTACCTACAGGTATATGTTTGTCCATTTGTGATAAGTAGTTAAATAATCCATAATTTTTCACTGTAATCCAGAGTGTACATCAGGTGAATCTTAAGTGGGCATCAGAACCTTTCAATGTATGAAGATAATAAATCGTATGTGCTTGCAGACTGCCTACAGACTAGCCGGAGGGAAACTTTACACAGTCACGTTTAATGTAATCAAAGAGTAATACGCGTACGGGCATACTGTTAGTATTCTGTGGGAAGTTAGTCAACAAACACAGAAAACGTTATGAGTTCAGGAAAAGAAGAGGGTTATGTAAAATCTTTATTGAACCATTCCCGTAACGTCAATATTACATTTGGTCTGATCAGTTGCATTGCTAAAATATTGTATTCCCCACTTTGTTTTAGGCTACGTGCAAACTGTTCTGAGCAAAACCTTTATCAGTACTGGCATCAACAAATTATTGAATCATAACATGCAGCTCCTTGTCATTTAAGGATTATTTTTGTGTGTTAATACACATGACTTACAGTGGTAAATATTTTTTCAGCAACGCAAGATTGCGACCCAATACCTTTCGGCCGCTGCCAAAACATGCCCTATTCCGACACGTCATTCCCGAACTGGTTAGGCTGGCAGGGACCAACAGATGCCATCGGAAACGCCACAGCAATATTTGGAGCCCTTGACCAGATTTCTGATTGCCACAAGGACTTGGAGTTGTTCTTATGCTCACTGTACTTTCCGTCATGCACATCAACAGGAGCGAAGTAAGTCACTCTAATAGAATGAAGCGTTAGTAAATTACATTGTAGACATTTTTATTGATGTGAAAGATAAACTACAACACAAGAATCGAGTCTAATGAATGGGCCATGTTGCTATCTTAAATAATCGTTGTCCTTTTGTTTCTGTAAATAAGATTGTATTGTAATCCATTTGTGAGAATAGGCAAATGCTCACTATTCATGTTGTAACAAATTGATATTTTTCTACTGCTGGTTAACATAACCAAGATGATGCATTATGTCTTATTCTCTTCGTGCACAGATTCCCATGCCGCTCGTTCTGCGATGAGATCAATAACGCATGCGCACTCCGAGCCCTTTCCGCTGGCATTCCTTGGGACACCGCCGGCTGTACCACGCTGCCAGTCAGCAGCTACCAGGAGGGGTGCATCGCTCCTGAAGGTGTGGCTTGTGTTTTTTTTCAATACTTAATATCATAAAGATTTGTACATTGACTAATTTGTTTTCGCGTATACATGGAGTCATTGGAAACATTTTGAGAAATTTCTCAAACAAGACGACGTGCAAAGATAAGAAATTACCTAATGCGTATTATGAATTGATATTCATACAGCGACATGCGATGGGTGGCCATACGAATGTTATGGATCTCCAGGAAGCTGTGTGGGTGCTTGGGAGTTCTGTGATGGAGACGGCTTCTGTCCCTACAATGACGACGAATCTGTCTGCGGCAACTGTAAGTACGATAGACATGAAACTGAGCATTGATCTTCTGAACACCTTCCTGAGTGTAGCCTTGCAATTCTCAATAGAACAATGAAATGGTGAAGGCTTTGGATACTTTTTGTTGTTTATTAAGTCCATTAGCTAACATACACGATTTGTAAGAAACAAATCTCCCTGGCCATTAAACATTAGAAATACAAACTACATGAAAGTCATTACAGCTATTATTTACAACTCATCAAATCGCCTGATTTATATACATGACAAACTTAGATTTACAAGCAGATTAAACGCAATCAAGCAAACTGCTCTATATAGATATAGAAATGTACATTAAAGAGCGATATAACCTGCATATAGAGCATCAGAAGACTCAGAGACTTGAATATTACGGAGTAATCATTATTTTCTATGCCAGGATGTATGACTCACAATGCAAATTGTCCTGTCGCTATGTACCTATGTCAAATATACCTGAATTATTTTCATTCCAGACACGTGCATGCCCATTGAGCTAGAGTACTGCCAAGGAGAAGTTCCCTACGACAGAACAACTCTCCCCAACTACTTTGGACAGCAGAGCGCAATGATGATTGAAGAGTCCGACATACACAGGAATGTGTCTCTTCTGGCTGCAACTTCCTGTCATGAATACGTGAAATTCGTCTACTGTCATATGGTAATTTTACTCTGCTTACATCTACCAATGTAGCAAATTTGGAAGATTTATATTGTTGTGTCTTTGGAAGGTTGATAGTCATGTAAACTTAATTTGGGTCAACACCCAATGCAACTTTTTTCCTTAGAATGATAGTGGCTCTTTTAAAAGAATGCATACCTTAAATTCGCCAATGTGGTACACTGATCATTAACATCAATATGAAAGTTTATATGTAACACCATTAACTTCCTATTCCAGGCCGTTCCTGAGTGCATTAGAGATGGTGTGCGAGGCCAGCCCCTGTGCCGCACCCTGTGTGAGGAGATTAGACAGACTTGTGCAGAGGAGATAGAGGAGATCGGTTTCCAATTTGACAAGAGCACGTGCGAGAGCATCTTTCCGGACTCTGTTCAGAATGATACATGCAAGTTAGCGAAAGGTATTCAAGACCTCTTTCGTAACTTGAATAATGAATGAATGAATGAAGACCTTTATTGTACATTTGTTTTCGTATCTAACGCATTTGAAATAATTTCAATATGGCAATATATTTTTAGCATAGATTGCTATAGAATGATGAGTACAATGAAGTTCTAGAGAAAATGAGACTTTACTAATATTTTTTCTTGTAGAATTCAACTGCACATTTGACGTTGATACCTGTGAATGGATGGCTGGCGACAGTCAGGCGGCGATGCTTCAGCCAACATCGGACTCAGATGGTCAGTTTCTATCTAATATCTAGTCGTTAACTAGTTTATTTGTTTATTACGGAACTGATGATGATGTTGATGGTGCTAACGATGATGAACATGATTAAATGACATTCATTTGCAGTATACGGATTATATGTTTTTGGTAAAACAAAAAAGCAACAATAAACAAAAACAATCTCAGTGAGAGTGTTCGCTTAAAACAGTCTAATGGTATATTCAAATGACCATAGTGTACCGGAAGATGAAAAGACTTAACTAAGCATCAATACGAATACCATTAATTAACTAAACGTTTGGATTATTCTTCGTACCTGATCGTCGTATTGCACTTAAATAGGCATGTACGTATCACTGAATGGGGCCTCGACAAAACTAACAAGTCCAACGATGTACACGGACAACAAGTGCCTGAGGATGAGGTATTTTGTGAGAGGTGAAAGCAGCAGGTTAACAGCATACGTGACGGGGCCGGACGGTAACAGCTTCAGTACGTGGCGCCAGGTATCTACTTATGGTCGAGATGGGATGGGTGATGATGAATGGTCATCCATCAATCTGAACATCAACAAAGGATGGCCTTGGTTTAAGGTAAATATTTCATTTTCATATTTTAAAAGAATCTGTTAGAAATAGGCCTTATTGACATGACATGGCAAGCTCCCACTGCTTGATGAATTACTAATATATTGATCAGTGTTCACAGCAAACTGTACAATAACAATAACATTTCATTACAGGTGTCTTTGGATGCGTATGTAGCAGACGAAGGAGAGGTAGGAGTTGACGATGTTACGCTCTCCGACGGATCTTGTGAAGCAGAAGAAGAAGGTAATTAACTGAAAAATGTTTTAATGGTTTTGAAGATATACTAGTACCTCCCTTTTCTGCACAGATAAATCATTCTACCTTTAAGGCTAGTCCACGATGTTCTACAGCATAATAGACTACATGAAGACGTAACTTTCTAATCAAACTGTATTTCAGCGGTTTCTCCTGGATGCGAGGCAATGAAGTTCGAGCGTTGCCTGGACATGCCTTACAATTTCACCACCTATCCGAATGTGCTCGGCTGGGACAGAGATCTGGCACTTTCACTCGCCCCGGGAACCTTCCAGGCGTTTGACCAGATCGCGGACTGCCATCGTGATCTCTCGTTTTACCTCTGCTCGTTCATCTTCCCTGAATGTACACCATCCGGAATAAGGTAATTCTAATTTGGACATTCGATTACCTTAGTTGCAAGATGAGTTTCCTTTAAAGAGTGGTTTGTTCTACCTCATGACAATGTTGGCAAATGACTAGCTTATCCTTCCTTATACTAATGAATATGCCTACCCTATATAAGCTTTATGCTGCTGTTAAGTACAAGAAAACATATTCAACCTACAACAGTATACCGTGCCGTTAATGCACTTGTTGCCTGTCTTTCACAGACTTCCGTGTCGCTCTTTCTGTGAGGGCGTCACTGCTGCGTGCGCAGCAAGAGCCAATGCCGTCGGCCTGACATGGGACCCTAATGGCTGCCAAAGCTTGTCTGATGATCGACAGTTCTGTTCTTTACCGAAAGAAGGTGAGGGTATATTTTGCTTATTATAGCTCCTTTGTTCTGAGAATATGAGAGTACAGTTTGGTCCTTTTTTGCTTTTCGTCCTCTGGGAGGGGAGTTTGGACTCACGTTTCAACTAGGCTACTGTTATGTATTTACATGTATTCATTTACTCATTTGCGCGTCTTGTCAAACATATTATTTTTCATAATGTACAAGTGACGGCGAGAATATAAGTTAAGTACAACTTAAGTCCGCCGTCATTTTGCCTTTGTCCACCTATTTGTATTATTTTATGTTTTCGTTGAAATAAAAAGGTATACCCCCAAACCCATACAAAAACTGACACTTGCTAAATTCCATATTCAGAGACTTGTCCCGAAGGACACCATGAATGCTTTGGTTCAGGGGAGTGTGTTGGACCATGGCAGTTCTGTGATGGATATCCTGACTGTCCATATAACGATGACGAAAATGAGCAGGTCTGCGGAATATGTAAGTACTCTCAGGGTAGCAATAATGTGAACCTCAGTTGTATTTTTGTTCAACTAAAAATGTCTATCTCTCTACTATCATATCCCTGTCTTTGAATAAATGTATCAAGGAGCTATGTTAAATATTTCTAACCAACACATTCGATGCATTGCAAGAGATGATATAGATGTGTCATTTGCTATTTGTTTGAAACGAAGCAACTATTATTTATGCTGATGATAATATTTTTGCACTGTTCTTCCCTGACGAACATGATTAAATCGAATGAATGATTTACCATCTCGTTACAACAAATGAACACAAGACTGCAGTATAGTGCAAGGTGTGCCAAGCACTATCCAAAACGAATCAGCTTCAACAATGTCGAAGTGTCGTTGCCATTTCATGATTGTAAAGTTTACATTTCTGCAGACTGACTCACGGTGGTACAGGTATTAAATGTGACGTTATAATGTACTGTTGCGTTCTATATATAGACGAGTGCATGCCCATGGACTTCGGATATTGTCGAGATGTGGTCAACTACACCAGGGCGATCTTCCCCAACTATTACGGCCACCAGAATGTGACAGTGATCGAAAAGTCAGAAGCTCACCAGTTCGCTGTCAGCTTTGCCAACACAAACTGCCATCCTGATAGCAACTTACTCTACTGCCACTTGGTATGAAAGCAACGCTCCAATTGTTTACAGTTTAATTTCATGAAGTTCACCTCCGTGCCGTTTCTTTTGTATCGATCAACCTTAAATTGTATAACGTAGATAGACACTTCTATTTGTAATATAGAGATAAAATAGAGTATATGACTGCTTTGTCATTAGAAATAAAAACCAAACTAATGACTAGTCCCACTCGATTGTAACACTATATAAAATAATTTATGCTAGACCTTATTGTATTAGTAACAAGGATGTCAAGTTTTATTCTATACCTCTGTTTTGTACTATGTGTTGATAGTTAAGGCCATAAATTGTACCTTGTACAATCGCCGTGCAATAAAGTTCTTCCTATAATCAGAGGAATGCTTACATTTTCTCCAAATATTCATTCCTTGCAGGTAGTTCCGGAGTGTGTCGAAGATGGGGTCCGCAGCAAACCGGTTTGCCGCGCCGTGTGCGAAGAAGTCCGTCAAGAGTGTTCAGACGAAACCGAGGCTTTGCAAATTCCCGGATTTACCAAAGAATGGTGCTACGCAAATTTCCCTGACTCTGTTCACAATGATACCTGCATACTTTTTAAAGGTAAGCAGATATCCACCATCAAACCACCATGCTTGTTATTGAAATACATCAATTACTAAAGAATTTTTGTTTCGCGTTTCTGCAGAAATGTTGACGGTTTCAAAGCAAATGCCTCCTAAATGAAAAAAATATCCATTGGTATGAGACATAGATAGTAAAACATTCAACATGAATTCCATCATTTGATTTAATGTATACCAAAAGAACACTACTTTAAGCACTAATGCTATTTTTCTTTAGGAGTCAACTGTACTTTTGACTACGACTTGTGCAACTGGGACCAATTTGCGTCTGATAGCGAAAGTCAGCCATGGATACAAGCAACGAGCTCTTCAAGACCAGGTGAACCTTGCATATCATCCAGAATATTATGAAAATGCACATGCACATTTCCACACTGTTTGCTTGTTCTTGTCATAAAATGATTCAGACATAAAATTCTATTCTTAATTAAGAAAGTAATTTCTACAAATTTTATTAATGTGCACAGTAGGGCTTTACATGAATATAATCACCTGTCGTCATGTCCATTTAGGAAAGCATATAACATCCAGTGCTTCATCGTCGCGACTGCTTGTCAGCCCGAGGATCTATACAGATGGCAAATGCCTGAAGTTCCAGTACATGCTGACGGGAAGTGACAACAGGGTACTTCTGAAATTGATAGGGCCGAATGGGATGACATGGAGCGCCTGGAATACGACCAGTTCTAGATCTGCGAACAACGAATGGACCACTGCGAGCATCAATATCAGGACGGGTCTGGATTCGGTCCAGGTAAATTCTTGCAAATTGCTTTCCATCTTCTTAGTAATACTACCGTCCCCTGTAACAATGTATATAATTATGTAACACCTGTGCTGCAGTGAACTAGTCCGAATTGCCCTGAGGAGGGTGACAGATGGTCACCGAAACGTCGGTTGAATATATCATCACTTGGTTGAATGTGTAAAAATAGTCTTTTTTCAGTGACTTACCGACCTGATGAAACTATTCACGGAATGAATACTTTAAATTTTGATTTTTTTTTCCCGAATTCAATGTTGAGCAGCTACTTCGCATTGATTTTTCTTAAAAGATATACAACGTAGTGTTCTGTTATGAATGGATTACCCAAAAGTTTAATTCGGTTCTGATACAAGTTTTTCTGTTCTATTCAGGTGGCTATCCAGGCGTGGACAGAGGGTGATGGCGATGTTAGTATTGACAATATGACCCTTTCTGATGGTCCATGCCGCGAAGAAGAAAAAGGTATTTTATCTATGTTTACCTTCTCGGAAGGGAACATATTGTTTTTGCTACGTTTCTCCTTCTCCTTCGTTCGATCTACTGAACAAGTAAGGTCAATGGTCCGGACCAGACGACTCTCACCATAGTTACTGATAACGTAGCAGACACCCTGTGGTGTTCGATTACATAATGTAGCAAGTGGCCTCCGGACTGTTCAAATATGTATGATTGTGTTTGAGTATAAAACAATTGAATTGTAGTGTGTTACTAGATCGCGTACAGGTAAATATGATGTATCTACTTGCAAATGTTACCTTTCTAGTTGTGTGTGTAGATATAGAGTCACGGAGTAAGCTAAGTATAATGACTTAAGTATGATACAATAGTTAGATACGTGACAGCTTCTGTACAGTTGATCAATTGACGGTAAAAGGCATGCCAAAGCTAAAACAGAATTGCACATTTTCAGCTTAATTAATCCATGTCTCCTTACACGACTCCTTCTGCGTACGAACTGATCATCACACTTTCTCTGATTAGTTGCATTAATGATATTGTTCTCTCTTTTTTCCAGACAAGTGTGAACCGATCATGATCGACGTTTGCCAAGGCGTGGTGCCGTACACCGAAACACTGTTCCCCAATCTATTGAACCACAGTTCTCAGCGGGCATTCTTAGATGACCCAATGAATGCCTATGCCATAAACCTGTTGATGGACAGCGGCTGTCATCCTGACATAAGATTTGCCGTGTGTTCTGCACTGACACCGAAATGTGTGGACTCGAAACAGGTCTGTTTTTGCATTCTGGGTTGGCGAGTTTTTCAAATGATATTCATAACTATTTTTATATTTTTTTTCCATGCTTAAAATTCTGCAGTATTTGGATGAAGTCACAATAGTTATGGTATTTCTTGCTCCTATTTTAGCTTCCACCCTGTCGAGGTTTCTGCAATGAGATCAGGGCGTCCTGCCAACCGGTGCTGGGGATGGTCGGTCAGGAGTGGCCCTTTGAATGTGAAGGATTCCCGTTTGAGTTCCAGGGAGAATGCACGTCACCATCCGCAGGTAAATTCATTAAACTGTGACTACGGAATGATTTCTGATAAGTATCTTGTCATGCTTTTGCAGAAAATAATTTCTGGCTAGCCTTGAATAATGATAGTTTTGTCGGTAAGTTACTAAACGCATAGTGATCTAGAGTTTGTTGACTATTCCGCCGGGTACTTGAAAAGATGTTGGTATCTGTATCAAAATTTGAGTTGGTGCCTGTTCACGCAGGCAGGTAGGCAGGTTTTGGTCACTGATGTCATGACAACATAATGAATATTACGGCTGCTCACTTATATGGTGCCGTGTTGATACGTCTCCTTGGAAGTAATTTCTCACCTTTACATACATTCTTTGCCCTTTGTTTCAGCCCAATGTGAGCCGATAGAAATTGGCATGTGCAGAAATGTTGTGCCGTACAACACCACAACGTTCCCCAACCTGCTGGGCCATGTTTCCCAGCAGTCTTTTCTCACCACTCCGGAAAGTGTCAGCATAATCACGGCACTGATGAACAGTGGCTGCCATCCTGATGTTGGATTTGCCGTCTGCTCTGCACTGGTGCCTAACTGTGTTGACTCAGTGCAGGTAGATCTTCATACTGACATCAAACTCATTGATATAATCTTGCAGGATCAGCATTTTTTTAAATTCACATATATTTTAAGAATATAGGGCAAAAAGTACAGTTACTTATATATATATATATATAACGCCTTCTACTCCAATACATAGATATAAAACAAGAGTAAAATGCAATGACAACATACATACATATATACAAAATGGATAAAAGAAAAATGAATGTAAACAAGACAAGTTGGTGGTCTTATCATTTACGAGAATCTACGTGAGTGTACAGTGAATGAAATTGTGGGCTTTGTCGAAGATATTGCAGTTTTGTAAATGTTTAAGTGACATGAACCCTCGTAGCAGTAAAGAACAAAATGTACTGTCATTAAGATGTTATAGGTCTACTATGTTGGTTGGAAAAAGATGATAACAGAGTACTTCTTTGGCTGGCATAAAGTTTACAGTGTAGAAGGTAGTGTTCAGTTGTTTCACTATAATGACCACATTTACATGTAGGATGACCAGTACAATGGTGTTAAAATATGTCACGTTTCCCGTCGGCTGAGCAGACAAATCACATAACCCCTATCCTGACCCTAATGATTCCTCCCCTGTTGCCCTTTGACCCTTCGTTCTTACCCCCTGCAAACTCATTCGTGGCTTCTCCTTCCATCGGTACGGTCACATTCGTGACGGTGACGATGATCTCACTACCCTAATTGTGTGTATGTTGTCTGTGAAATAGACGGGAAACTTAGTTCTCTTCGGAGCTTGCGGAGAAGAGAAGGTGGTATAACTTTCTGAAGTTTAGAAGGATCAGCATGATCATTGTCCGTGGATATCATTTAATGGACTCATCTTTGTTTCTTTTCAAACATTCTCTGCATAAAATGGAACATACTGTCATAGCATGATTATGATTATGTGTAAGGGTTAGTTTAAGCATTTCTGTGTAACAAAGGTGTGTCGTTTCTAACCTGTTTTATGCAGATACCGCCGTGCAGAGACTTCTGCAATGACGTAAGAGATAGCTGCGAACAGGTTCTCACGGACCATGAACAGCCGTGGCCATTTGAATGTAACGATTTTGCTGTCCGGGGCAGATGTGCTGCACCCTATCCAGGTAGGTGATTGGATGTTTTGTAGATGATTGAGAATACATTTTGTCGAAAAAAAGGAAAACGGCTAACCGTGGACTCCAAGGAAAATGCTTTCACAGTACTTCTTTGGCGTCTTTGCTAGTTTAAAGTTTTGATATTTGTCTACTGAATGTGAATGGTATACTACATACTACATTTGTATATTTTTGGGACAAGACAGTATTCCCAAAATTATTTCCCACCAATTTTGAAACAATAAGACCATCCAAATTGTCAGCAACAAACATAACACAATCACTCACACGTACACACCAGGCGGTGACTGTGAACACATGTACAGGACTGGTTTAAAAGAGTTTGCAGCTTCATTGACAAAACGTTTTGACATCGCAACCTCTATATCATAAGTTCATTACTAATTTAGCCCTTGTAATCACTGTTTTCAGTCGTGGTTTCTGCCGATCTGACTTTGCCCGATGAAGTTTTCACTGCGGACCTTAACGACAGGAATACCCAACAGTATCGGATGATAGCAGGGACATTGGAAAGAGAGGTGATACATATGTTGTTATATGTTGTTTTGTAACACCATCGTGTTACCGTAGTAGTTCCTGGGCAGAAATACCAGACTGCTCTTGTGTCAAGTCTTAACATGTATGATTTCTATCTTCTGTTTACAGATACCTAAAGCCTTTAGGGACTGTCAGGCAACTGTGAGAAGCCTTCGGTAAATATCATTTTTGCAGCATTGCCATTGTTAAACTCCAAATCGATATTTTACCTAAATTGAATTTTCAACTAATCAGTGGTTACATCTTTTAATATTTGAGTTGAATGATGCATACACAGGCTTATTAACGTTGAATTTGTTTTTCTTATTTCAAGCGCGGGAAGCGTGGTTGCCACTGTTGACATGGAGTTTCAGAACGCTGGCCAGGCCCCAGAATCAAACGAGGCCGTGATAACAACCCTCCAGCAGTACATCAATGATAAAAGAGGGCGTCTTGGCAGCCTGAGTGTGAGCGCAGTGGTCGGTGTACCTACAGGTAAATAAATCTTTTACCACTCTGAAATAAGTAGTAAAAGATATCATTTCCCTGTACCGTATATCAACGCTTTAAAAGAGATAAGTACCCGTACATGCAATAAACCTATAAGCATTATACCAAAAGATTATGTGTTTGATCTTTTTGCATATCGCATTACAACTGAAACGAAATGTTTATACATATGTACAATAAGATCAGTTAGGAATGATACACGACTACTGAAAATAAACAAACAAACAAACAAGCAAGCAAATCCAATATTTTAGAAGAAATGATTATATTTGAGAATAAATTATTTTACATTTTTATGTTTACAGTAACTAGTCCTTGCGACGAAAACCCGTGCGGAGAAAATGGTGACTGTGAGAAGCTAGACAGTGTGTTTGGGATAGCAAGTTATCGTTGCACTTGTCAAGACGGCTTTACTGGATACAGCTGTGAAATACGTAAGTTCTCTCCTGTTTTTAGAGGTTTTATTGAACAAATTTCGGTGTGAAATTATTCATCCAACATATTTTGGCTGGTTAATTTCAGCATATCCTACTATAGGTTAACGTGTTCGTAAATTGTTTTTATAATTTCAGGTATTGCTGGAAGATGCCACGAAAGTATCCAGAGTGTCCTGAGACAGCAGGGCGGTTCCCTTATGGTTGGGGTTTATTTACCGCAATGCCGAGACGACGGCGGTTACCAGGACATGCAGTGCCATCCCAGTACCGGGTACTGCTGGTGCGTCACCGCTGATGGAACAGAGATCCCTGGCACCCAGACACCGCGCTGGCAAAACCGTCCAGACTGCGACGCCGCTATGAGTAAGCCCCCCCCCCATTCGACTAGACGGCGATTGCGCTGCGCTCTTGCTGCGACCTACCTTGAATTTGTGCAGCCCTTGACTTCATAATTAGAAAATCATGCAAAATGTACAAGTATGACTGAAAAGACGCGAAAACACACTAAGCGTTTTTTTGTGTGAAATTCTTTGAGCGCTCTGTCAATTTTTACGTCGCAGCGCGATGGCAAAGAGGTCGTCGCCCTAGTGGAATGTGGGTGTAAAAGGATTTATATGTAATATCTTTTCTGAAGCTGATGAAAAAGGTTCATGAAAATGTTGAAAATGGTTATTAATCACAACGACCAAATCCAAAGGAAGAAAAAAGAGTACGTTGATGTAATAATTGTAAAATATTAATTTTCACAAGATGTGCTCCCAAACGATTGTGCGTACATTGGTACTTATGTGTAATCAATCTTCCCACATTGTCCCACTTTTTGTGTGAAGCAGCATAAAAGATATATTGCAGGAGTGCACATAGTCCTGGGCGAATAAATGTTTCTCAGACTCATTATGTATTAGACTACAACATTTAACATGACATCCATGCGTTTACAAAAATTGAGAGAAAAAGCATTCCTTCATTTGAATTTTAACTCAATGTCTTCTTGCTCTCTAGGTGTAGAGTTGTATCCGTATGGCCCAGGACAAGGGGACAATATCGTGGAATTCAGCGATTTGGACGATGGGACTTCTGATAGAATCAACATCCCAGCCGGCTTCCCATTCTTCTACACCAGGCATGCAAGGTTCTATGTAAGTACATAATATTGTTCTCCTGGATCAAGAGGTAACGGTATGTGGAAAATGTCCCGAGTCTACAGTTTCATTAATCCTGATGAAAAACTTAGTACGGCATTATTCGACTCTTTCCAATTTTTCAATAATTCAATCAAAAAATTGATCCTCACAGTCTTATCAACATTAATCGTGGTGAGGTTTGGGACTGATATATAGGCAGTGTTTGCTTTCATGATTTGCAGCTTGTCATCGGGTGAAAGTATTTCCTACATTACGTAGTCTCTCTGGCTTGTCTTCGCTGACTAAGTTTTCGTAGTATGAACACTACAACTGTAGGTGTTGTCGTCTACCGCACGTCTTAGCATGTCCATCTGTATTCTCAAGGGCGAAAAATAAAAGAATATGAACGTAGCGTTATGTACATTGAGTACCAGATTATTCAGTGTTCAACAGTATGTAACTGAACGTTTCAGATCTGTACAAATGGACTGATCAGCTTTGGCAGGCGCTACTGCAGCTACATACCTGTGCCGTTCCGCACGGGAGGCAACAGGCCCGTGATTGCTCCGTTCTGGGCGGACCATGATTTCAGGGACAGAAATGGTCAATCCAACGTCTTCTACCAAGAGTACAGGGGCAAGGTTGTGAACCTACCTGCTAACAGCGCCGTGGGCGGCGTGAGTGGTAACGTCGCCGCACTGGCAGCAAACGTGGTGAACCGTGTGGTTAGTGACGTCACAGCGTATGCCGGTCTGACAAGCGGCGGCTTTGACCCGTCTTGGATTGGTGTTATAACGTGGTCCAACGTGACGGCATATCCGAGTAGGAGCAACACTGACGAGGTGAATCATCTCTTCTTTTTCGTCATCAAATAAAAGAGGCCTCTGCAAAGCCATTCAGTCATTATGCTTCAGCCAAACGTTTAAGCCCCGACCTAGCTCCCGAAACACTCCCATCTATGGTTGGGGGAAGGTCGGAAGACCATGTTCAGCTATGTGTAACTTTAGACTCATGGAACCCGGTGCCATGCCTCCCATCCCCCACGATCCTGTTGCACTAGTACAATCCATATGCATCTTGAGTGCTACCTTCGCCAACACGGAAGGATATATTTTCGGTAGCGTTTGTGTGTGTGTGGGGAAGGGGGGGGGGGATGTTGATGAACAGCATAATCCAAGAAGGTCTGGATGGGTTATCTTGATATTTAGTATGTGGGTAGGTCTTGATTAGACCTAGAAAATGATAAGATTTTTTTTTTCTTTCAGACTGTAACACACCAGCTGGTCCTTGCTACCGACGGAGTCAAGTCCTTCGCTATCTTCAACTTTGGCGCCATGAACTGGCAGCAGACATGGCGAGAGGCGCGTAGCGGCTACACGGCAGCCGACAGTGTCAACTTCTTCGACTCCAAGTATTCAGGGATTCCCGAGATCTTCAACATCAACCAACTCGATGGGAACACTGGTACGTTTATACAGTTATCATGCATAAACTGTAGCACAGAACAATAGCAAAACTCTATGCCTATCACAGATGCTCATCCTTTGGCGTACTGTGTACACACCTAGGCATATAGATCTTGAATGTATGTTGCTGAAGCATTACATTATTGCTATCAGTTTTTCCTGAAGATGTTAGGTTACCGATTTACGGAATGATATTACTGAAATCCCGCTACGCTGTATTTATTTCCATACATATTGTACATGTATGCGCAGTAAAGTAAATTGTTTTCAGTAGTCAGTTGCACTTATATTAGTGGCGTTTGTGCATCTTTTAACGGTCAGACTCAGACAGTTTGTCGATATCCAGATATCACTGAATCATAATACTTATGATGATATTGATGAACATGTTGATGTGATAGACGTCACACATACAGGACAGACGTGAAAGATTTATCTGTACATAATTCCGTGTCTGAAGGTATCCGCGGCAAGTGGTTCTTCCGTCTGGACGTCTCAGCAGAAGGAGACGTGAACTACGACCAGCTGTGTCTAGGGTGGGCAGATGTCCAGGACGACGCCCTGTTGGTGAACTACACACTAGACAGTCAGCCGTGTCCGTGCTCCTGGACACAGGCCACGCGGGACAGACGGTTCCGCACATACTGGGACGACATGTGCGTCGAACTTCGCTGGACATCACCTCTAGGAATAGGACAGGTATGTGAGATAAGGTGTAAATGGTATTCAACCTCAATCTGGTATCATTGAAATGATTAAGAATTATATAGCCCTTATTGTACTTTTATGCCCAATCGGGCTAAGTACAGGCATACATACATGTACATACATGCATAATTCTTATACTGCAAGCACAGGCCTAGAAAAGATAAAAGTAGCAATAAATTACATACATAGTTACAGGAATAATGCTAATCTAAAACAAGGGCACTAAAACAAATCTAATACTAAAAAAGTGAGCAAATTAAATTTAAGTCGAGATGCACGAAATTTAAGAATAAATAACTAGAAAATCTACTAGTAGGTTTTACAACTGCATTGTAGTTAATGTAAATTTCAGATCCTACGTACAGGAAGCTATCTTAGGTTCCTTAAGTACAAACATTTTTTTCTTTCTTTCTTCTACTGCAGAGTTGTTGTTACAACGACGTCGAGGACGACCCGGAAGGTTCGGGCGCCCTTCTTCTCGGTTTTCCCGGAGGAGGTTCCATCAGTCTGTACGACCCTAGAGTATACCCCGACCAGTACCAGGCCCAGGACATCCTCCCCCGGTCCTACTGCTGCCTCCTGTCCCGGAACTGTGAACTGTACTACCGCTACCGCCCGTCCGACACCTGCGACCGATACGACCCGCCGCGATGGGGTATGTCATTTTTTTTTTTAATTCTACGTTTTTAGAGAGCAAAGTTTGCAAAATCATGCAAATCATGCATCAGATTTTTTGTATTAAGCAGCCAACAACAGCAATAGCAATAATATTTTGATATCAATCTAGATTTGCTTTCAATAGTCCGGGGACGACGTTAGATATGATTTAAAAAAATATATAATCATGTGTTTGAAACAGAGTTTAAGAGAAAGGTACATGTTAAGAATTTACCAATAGCTCTTTATCTTGTGGTTTATAAAAGTTCCTCATAATCAAAATTATTAGAACATAATATGTCAACTTGAAAGGTAAATCAAAGACTAACATAAACATTCACCTGTTGATTTTTTTACCTGTCATTGGATGCAATTGCATTCAAATGAGAATGATTTGTCCCGTCCTCCCAAAGCCATTGGATTAGGAGACCCTCACATCTCCACCCTGGACGGGAAGACCTACACTTTCAACGGGCTTGGCGAGTACCTGGTGCTCGGTGTCCCAGACGTCATGTTAGTTGTTCAGGGGCGAACCAGGAAAGCCGTGGACGTGAATGGCACGGAAACAAAGGCGACAATCTTCAGCGCCTTTGTAGCCAAGCAAGGCGAATCGTCCACCGTGCAAATGAATCTCAAGGACGATGCATCAGGTGATGTTTTATCTTGTTATGTCTCAAGCATTGTAGGGGTTGCCTTCTAGTAATCTTTTCACTTCCTACATGTACTTCATTGAAGACCAGGAATCTATGTGTTCTTCTGTGCTGTTGATTTATGAAATGAGCAGATAGACACATAAGATGATTTAGTTCATATGCATTGTTTGATGCGTTTGAAAACTGGTAACATTCTACAAAGTCCCAACATCACCCCAACCATGCATGGACGGACCAAACTAAGCAAACATTCCAATTTCTACATAGTTTATAAACAATGTTGTTTCAACGTACCTACAAGCAAAATATGCTATGCACACTTCATAATGCTGACCTTGACTTGCAGGAATCGATGTTTACGTGGATCGCCAGATGTTTGGCGGTTTTGCGGATCTCGCAGTAGGCGACGGTCAAGACTTTAACAACGTCACCGTGTCCAAGGGAGGAAATGGCTCCGTCGTCACAACGTTTTCCTCAGGTAATGGCAGCTAAATATGGTACAAAATGGCCAAAAAATTAGATGTACAAGGACAACAGCAGAGTCCAACTTGTACTTCTACATATTAAGGACCACCTGGTCTCGGTGGATAATTTTTCTCATTGACACAAGCAGTAAGCTTTCTTCATAATATATAGTTGGCTATATGTGAAGAACGGAATGTTGATAAAGATGATATCTAATATTTTATTTGTTAGGAATTGCCGTTGAGGTTGCTGTAGACATCGGGATCATGGCTATCACCGTGATGGCGCCTCCCAAGTTCATGGGCAACACCAAGGGACTTCTGGGACTGTGGAATGATGACGTCACTGATGACTTCACTCGACCAGATGGAACCTCCATTTCAATCAACGCCTCCGACTCGGACATCTACTATTCCTTCGGTCAACTCTGTAAGTTCTGAAGTATCAATTATGTTAATTCGAGAATTGAATTAGTTACCTTATTTCAATAGAAGGAGATTAGAAGTAGCAATTATTTTAATTGAATCTTTTGTTTGTTAACCGAGAAAATGATAATAGCAAATCTATGTGGTATAATCTAAGTTCAACTTCAGCTATGTATTACAAAAAATGGACTTACCCAAACATGGAAGGTGTAACATTTCCGCATTTCATGAATACATTTTCTCCATCTACAGGGAACATCAGTGAATCAGACTCCATCTTTTACTATGGAAGCCAGAGCTGGAGTGACTTTGCTAACCCAGACCCAGACTTCGTGCCGCTGCTAGAGGTACAGTTTGCCACCGAGGAACTGAGACTTGAGGCTGAAAAGCTGTGTGGGGATAACAAGGAATGTCTGTTCGACACTGCGGCAACGGGTGATCTTATGACGGGGGCATCAACCGCCAATGCAGAGGAAAGATTCGTCCAAGACACTTCACTTATCGGTACTAGACTCCCCTCCTCCCCATTGAAGTAATTTCTTTCCGTACACGGTAATTTGTGCCGTACCCGCTAAAGATCCTTGTCGTACCTTGTAATTCTTGTCGTGTGGTGTCCGCTATTGGGTACGGCAAAACAGTACAGGGTTCAGTTCGAATTTCTAGTGGGTAGGGCAAGAATTACCGGTTACGGCAAGAAAGGATCTGCTACAGTCATTTATCATAGTTATTTTACACATACCTTCTTGTGTTAGATCGGCGTTTATATGGACTGAAAAGACAGTACAGCGAATCATGTCCTTTTCACTATAAATAGACAGTGAGTCTATTAGATGGATACTTTTACTTTGACATATATGACGTTCCATACTAAGTATTGATTTCTTTCTTTCTAGCAAACTTCCCTCCCAAGATCTTCGGTCCGACCGTCGTCAACGCCACGGTCGGAAAAGAAGCCAGTTTCAGCCTGACCGCCACAGACATCAACAACGACACCGTCAAGTTCAGCGCACAAAATCTACCTGGCAACGCCATGTTCGATAACGCAACAGCCACTTTCTCCTGGACACCGTCTCAAATCAGCAGCTTAAACATGAGGTCAGGATTCATGTTTACCTTTGCTTATTACTTTGCCCGTAGAGTTTGCAAATCTTGAATGTATTGTGATATTAGTGATGATTCTTTATTTGTTTTTAAATGTACTCTGGAGGTGTTAGCCTTGTAAAGGATGTATCGATCCTGTCGCCAACACCTCTTAGATTTCATTCTGTGAAGTTTAATAGATGAATAAATAAAATGTAGTGCCGACGTCGCGTGTGTTGCACGTGAACAAGTTGATTTACTTTTTCTTTAGAAGTTCCAGGTGTTGTTAATTTTACAATCATTTATGGGTCTGAATGGTTTCTTTTTGCGAAATCTTTATTAGCTTCACTGCAAGTGACGGTAAAGGTGGGACTTCCATCCTGAGACCGACAGTCAATCTTTGCAAGTGTGAGAATAACGGAACGTGTGACTTCGACAACTTGGCGGACGACCAGAATATCAACTCCCTACTCCGGGTCGTGGCTTGTGTGTGTGGCGATGGACTTGAAGGTATCGTTTGAATACTTTCGTGTAAACAGGATCAATTAGTTCCAAACGTTCTGCACTTAAGGGTCTATCTCATTACCTTAGCTGATGACCTGTACTGGTTTGAAGAAAAGCTTATTGAAAGTTGGTGAATCTACATTACAGGTACGTTCTGTGAGGTTGACATTGACGGCTGTGAGGACGACCCTTGCTACATGGGAGTGAACTGCACGGATGTTCCGGCTCCCGGAGTTGGTTATATCTGCAGCGCATGCCCAGAAGGCATGGAGGGTGACGGCGCCAAATGTCGTGGTAAGAAAATATGTTGGTACTATCTATTTGTCCTAAGAACGTCACATCAAGGAGATGTAGCTTGGAATGAACCAATAGCATCTTTGTAATAATGAATCGATGCCATGACGCACTACTTGATATGTTGATTAAAAGAACTCTTATTGTCCTCTTTTATCCAGACGTAGACGAATGCACTAACGGCACGCACAAGTGTGGACCCAAAGCCGTGTGCAGGAACGAACTGAGGAGCTACAGCTGTGAATGTCCCTCCGGGTACAGGCTCAGTGAGAACAAGCGAAATTGCACAGGTTTGTGAAGCTATGATGAAATCGGATGTTAAATGTTAAGCACATGAATGTACATTGTGTACAATCCAATATTTGTGGGCCTGGTTGATCTTTTTAGCCACATACTCCAAATTTCTATTGAACTGAAAAGGACCATTGTTTGCAATAATGATTGCACTATAACAAAATAATTCGAAAATTGGTATGTGATTCTATAAAGATTGCTTTTAGAATAAGGACAAATAAACAAATACCTGTTTCTTCTACAGATATTGATGAATGTGCTGATGATGTGAGTGGATGCACGCAGCTCTGTAACAACACAGACGGGGGATTCCAGTGTGACTGCTATGGAGGATTCTACTTGAATGCTACCAACAATGTCACATGTTATCAAGGTAAAAACTGTTACTTTTTAACCAAATAACTTCGGAAATAAGCTTAAATGTGATCATTTACACTCTCTAGTACTCTTATAACGCACAAAGTCACAGTGCTGAGTATCATTTTATTACGTTAAGCTCCAAACTTTTGCAATACAAGTTTCTGTTTGGATCTGTTTTTCATAGACCAGGCAGCGAGGAATGTTTGCGCGGTGTCTCTTTGTGAGAACTGCCGGGCTGAGAATGACGTGGCAGTCTGCTTCTGTCCTTCTGGATACAAACTCGCCGCAGACAACATCACGTGTGAAGGTAAGGGAAAGAAACAGAACGAACAGTTCACTTTGTATGATAATTGCACTGTCTTTTTAGCCAACATAAAGATCGATAATTTACTGGAAATTTCCGATGAAATACCTGTTATGCTTAGCTCCCAATTGCACCGGTGCCCGTCGGGGTTGTAGTCCCGGCCGGGCCCCGAAGCCACAAATTTGTCCCAGAGGATTGCCGGGTACGGGGAGAGGGGGTTGATTACCTCACGGTGCTCGCATGATAACCTCGTGGCGTTTATTTGTTACCAAATCCCGCGGATCCCCCCAAAAAAACCTGCAGCCGCAGGTTGTCGCAAGGAGCAATAATATGATCATGACAGTGCCAAAGAAGTATAGCCCATCAACTACCCGGCGGGGCCCCTTTTTTCTAATGGGGACCTAAGTATTACCCGCGACGCCTTAGTGAAAGAGATCGTTCTAATAATGCCTGAATAGTCATACCTATTTCTTCAATGATATGGCCTGTGGAAAAGACTTTGTGTCTAAATACGTTTTGTTTAATCTTTATCATGTAATAGACGTCAACGAATGTGCTCCTGGAAACGAGGATATGAACCGATGCAGTCAGAAGACGAACTGCCAAAATACAGATGGAGGCCATACCTGCTCCTGTGACATCGGTTACCTGCTTCAAGATGATCTGAGGACTTGCACAAGTTAGTAAAACTATGTCAATATATGACTTTACTACTGACTGTTGGTGTCCGTAACATTAGGTAAATGCTGTTTGTACTACAAATGCTTTTGGGAGTTTGTTTGCTTGGACCTTTGTTTATTCACGAAAGCTTTAATCGGCCTGCAGGCCACCTTTCATTAAGGCCATGAGGGAAGAGGTAAGGGGCGGATAACATATTACATAGATACGGATCATATCATTTTGTTCCCAATAACTCTATCAACATATATCATTACATATACATGGTACAAAACATTTCGTATAGTGTCAGTAGTGTAGTAGAGTAGAGCCATAGTGGTGAACCACTGCCATCACTCGTACTTTTTGCCTTCAATTTTATGATCGAATATGTACAAAACAATAATTACTTTACTCTTGATTCACATTATTTACCCGAATATGCAGTGTGCGCAGAGGGACGATACGGAGTCAATTGTGGTGAAATCTGCGGCTGCAATCGCGGAGAATGTAACGTGACGGTCGGCTGTGTGTGTCCCGCCGGCTGGAAGGGTGCCCAGTGCGAGATGGACGTAGACGAGTGCGAAGATGACGACATCTGTATGTCCAACGAAACCTGCGTGAATAGTGCCGGGTCGTACCAGTGCGTGTGCAGCCCTGGATTTGCTGCCGACGAAAGCGACTCCTGCAAAGGTGCGTAAGAATGATAGTGTAATGATCTTACTGTACGTTCGTCTGTATTTGTGGGTCAGCCGTTACCAGCGAAAGCTGCCTAGGCTGACCTAGTGTAATGACTTGTCTTTCATTGTCAATAAATACAAATACAAATACAAATACAAGAATGACTCCGAATTCTACAGAAATGCTATACTTGTAAAACGTCAACAGAATACAATGTGCAATGCCCACTTACTAAGTTGGAAGACTGAATTACAATAGAGGTTTTTTTCTCAACTGTCAGTTCCAATTATATCACTTTTGGTTATGTAAAGGTAGGCCTTTTCATAAATTGTATGTTCTTTATAATTACTTGTGGGTTCTTTATAAAGTACTTGTATGTTCTCTATAAAGTACTTGTATGGTAATTTTAAAGTACTTATATGTTCTTTGTAAAGTATTCATATGTTCTTTATAAAGTACTTGTATGTTCTGTATAAATTATTTGTATGTTCTTTATGAAGTATTTGTAATAATGTATGTTCTTTACAGATGTAGATGAGTGTGACGTCGGCCATAACTGCCACGCCTTTGCCACCTGCACCAACACCGTTGGCGCCTTCATCTGTACGTGCGGAGCGGGATACGTCGGCGACGGTGTGACGTGTGAGCCTGCCACAACCCCACCTCCATCAACCACACCCACGCAGTCCACACCCATCCAGTCCACTTCAGGTAGTACAAATAGACTTTCTGAGTTGTGTGAAACATTGCGGTGTACGCCAAATATAGGTAGTCATGCAAGTAGAATTAAATTTTGAAACGGTCAGACGTTTCAAACAGCATCCGCTGTCTTTCGTCAGTGACTAAGGAAAGGACTGGAGAAAACCAGGTTTTATACCAAAACTCTGAATAGATTATGTTAAAGAGGTTGAGATAATTTAGAATGCCTTGACATAGTCCTCAATAGAATTGCGTTATACATTCACGAGTATTGTTAAAGCGCGAAATTGATATACTTCGTCTCTTATTGTACTTTTTATTTTGAAAAGGTGTGACATATGTGGGTCTATTTTCTTAGTTTTACCATGGCTTTTTTTACTTAAGGTTAGATCAAACTACCTTAAGCATGAAGCGGTGTTGCTTTATATTTCTAATGGAAATGCTTTAACTTGTTAACAGCATAGAGTAACACAATAAAACATACTAAGTCTTGTGTTGCTCGACAGCGGTACCTTCTCCTACCCAGACTGGTACACCAGCAGTAACTTCCAAATCACCGACAGCGACTCCAACTAAAATGTCTACAACGACAGCTACAGGTACATTAGATACAAGCATGAATGACTATTTCCTTGGTTATATGATTGGCCTCATTCTGATGTCCTCAGTTTGAGTCAGCAATCTTCAAGCTCAATGTTTTAACAACATAACCGACTCAATGTTGCTTCTTTTTAATCTACTTCCTTTGCTTTAACATTGTTGTTTTAATGAAATAACAAACTATTGTCAGGATCAACAGTGCGATCTGCTGCATCTTCCACGGAACAACAAACGGTTAAGTCTTCAACTCCGATCGGCATAACTGCATCAACTCCCATCGGCATAACTACATCAACCAAAGCCCCGACTATGACTCCGACTAAACTAACACAATCTGCCGCATCTTCGACCCCACAACAAACTGTAACTACACCAGTTCAGAGCAGCACCGCATTCCAAACATCTAAACCATCAACACAGCCAACCCCAGGTCTTTAATAGAATTTTTTGGGAGGACGTGTCATTTATTATGTTATGTTCTATCTTGTATTTTCAACTTTTTGCCCTTACTTATTCCAAGTCCAGTGTTTAAACTCAAGTGGTATTGTAGAAACAAGTTCAATGTACTTTTTGAATGACCCAATATACTATTGTTTGGATCAACAGTGCAATCTACTACATCGTCGACTCAACAACAAACCGTAACTACTCCAGTTCAGAGCAGCACAGCAGCCCAAACATCTAAACCACCGACTGTCAGTCAGTCAAGCCCGACAACACAGCCAACTCCAGGTCTTTATAGTAGAACAGTTTTAGTGGAGGGTGTCTCATTTGTTATTTTTTCATCTTGTATTTTCAACGTATTGCCCTTGCTGTTTCCAAGTCCAGTACCCAAACATAAATCACAGTGTAATACGTAGAAATTCAACAATGACGCAATATACTATTGTTTGGATTAACAGTGCAATCTTCTGCATCTTCGACGCCACAACAAACCGTAACTTCTCCGATTCAGAGCAGCTCAGCAGTCCAAACATCTAAACCACAGACTGTCAGTCAGTCAAACCCAACAACACAGCCAACTCCAGGTCATTATAGTAGAACAGTTTTAGTGGAGGGTGTCTGATTTGTTATTTTTCATTTTGTATTTTCAAACCTATTGCCCTTGCTTATTCCAAGTCCAGTACCCGAACCTAAATCACAGTTTGATACGTAGAAATTCAACAATAACACAATATACTATTGTTTGGATTAACAGCGCAATCCTCTGCATCATCGACACCACAACAAACCGTAACTACTCCAGTTCAGAGCAGCACAGCAGCCCAAACATCTAAACCATCAACTGTCAGTCAGTCAAAGCCAACAACAAAGCCAACCCCAGGTCTAAAAGGAGAACCATTTTGCCTCCCGTGTTCTGACAACCTCACTGACACTGTATTTGCATACTAATCTCTATGCATGGCTTATCATTCACCTCTTCATCCCAATTCACAATTTCTAGATCTAGACTCGATATCAGCACACAATCATGATAGAAAAGATTAAGACACCAAATCTACACAATACTTATTCCATTGCGCACATTTAATGCATGATGGATCCAAACGCTAACAAACGTAGGGAGCATGTCTACAGGTTTTAATCTACTTTTCATTCTAGGTCTTTTAGAAGAGCCTTTGGGTATCTGCTCTAACCACGGTGTTTATTCTAGTTGTCAACTTAGATGGTTTCTCCAAGGCACCTCATCTGTGGGATCGGCAGAAGCACTTGCACGCTGAATTATTCTGAAAGTGTTTCTTACAATGCACTGTCTCAGGTGAATCGATTTCACAAAAAGAACAACTCATCTAATACACCCAACCTTGTGATTTCAGACGCAGGATCTCAAACTGCTGCAGCGCCAACGACAGCATCGCCACAACCTACAACACCTCCAGCTGAGACGACATCAGCTACAACAGGTAGATAACTATAATCCTCACGATACATGTTTATCTTTAAGGTGGCTGAAAAAAAACAGTAGATTTATCTATTTACGTTTATACACCTATCATATTACACGTCATCATCCTCATCATAAATCCACTTTGTGATGAGTTGTCCAACTTATAGCAAAGAGAGAGATATGCTTTTACAGACAATTACTTCTAAGACAATCTTCACCCTATCTGGTACACAGAGCGATATTTTCTATGTACTGTTGTCATGTCCGACTCCTATATCCATGTACATAGGTCAATTTCTCCATAAATCATTCGAAAAGCGAGACAGAATTACCCATACATGACTATATATTGTAACAATTACACTGGTTTCGAAAATATTTTGTACTTAAATTGTAGGATAGATTAGCATTGTAGTATTGTTGATTTCATGCCATACATTGTACTATGTACGATTGTTGAGCTATAAACTTCACTTCACTTCACTTCTAAGGATTATGATGCATCCAATACGGAGCTCTATGGCTATGCCAGTTAATCAGTCATATCTATTTCATGAATCTCTGTGCATTACTCATATCGAAAGGCACAATCATTGAACAATATCGTGTACACAAAAATAGGTTTTCTTCTGACAGTCATCTGTCGCATGCTATATAGGTGTGCATTATGTTAGTTTTCAACAGAATGCTATTCTTTTGAATGTAGCTGCAGATGAATATAAGATGTCTATTGCAATCTTTCAGAGCAAATTAGTCAGACTTCCAGCTTTTAGATCAGAATTGTCGTCTTGACGGATTCATGTAGTATTTTTGCAAATCTTGAGCATCAAAGAACGGGAGTCCACGTTGAGTTATTTACTTAGAAGGTACCAGACTTATTTTTGCTAAGTTAACAAAGGACGTTTTCTGACAAGTTCGTATTATATAGCTAGTTTAAAGAGTAGACGTGCTTTGAATCATGGCTTTATTTCCTTGTAGTTCCCGAAGTTTTCATTCCAACCGAGGTCACACTGGTCCGGAACTTCACAGAGGAGCTGAACAATAGAACACACCCTGTGTTCCAAGAGCTGGCCAACAAAGTTAGAACTGAGGTATGTACTATATACATGTAACATCCGTAACATACAATACTCCTTTGGTCAGAACGACTGTCCATATGATCAGAATGGCTGCAATTTCCACACATATTTGCTTACCACTTCTTGCATTCAAAAAAAGAATAAGCAAAATTGTGAAACTTATCAGGAAAAAAGGGATTTTATTTTTCAAGCATATTTTCATTGAATGTATTTGAAGTTGGGTAACTTATTAGACCTGTTCATCATATTGATCATAACATTTTGGTTTTGTTATCTAAAGGTGACTAAAGCGTATCAGAACAATCCGAACTTCCAGCGCGTGGTAGTCAAAGGATTCCGGTAAGTCCTTATCATTTTTCTTCTAAGCTTTTGAAATGTCCTCCAAGCAAATGCTATGGCAAGAACTCTTCCAATCTAAAATACTTAGCTTGTGAAGCTTTTCTTTAACCTTATGTGCTACAGAAACGCAAACTGGAGAGATTTTTACCTGTATTCAATACTTAAAAGGAAAGCAACCCATATTAGATACCACACGCTCACATTCCGTTTTTTTAAATTTATTTACCGACATTTCTGACTTACTTCAAGTCCGGGGAGCGTCATTGCCAGTTTCGACACTGTCTTCAAGAACAACCAAGCGGTTCCAGACAACGTGGAGGCCGTGGCACTTCTTAAGCAGTACATCGACAACAACAATGGAAAGCTGGGGGATCTGGTCGCTAGTCAAGTTTCCTACGCCCCACCAAGTAATTCTTGTTCTTTTCCACTGATTCCTGTCGATTAAATGCTTGGGTAGTAAACATGCCTGTTGTTTTATCAAAACTTGATAAGCTAATTTTTCTATAGAAAATTGTTAAGTAAACATAGTCACTTTGTTGAGTTGAATTATTGACAATGATACTCCCGTCTACTCTTGTTCATAAAGATGCTGGATAGCATTTGGAAATGAAAATGAACAAGGACGGGTCATGAGTGTATTTATAACAAAAATCTTGAATTTCACACTTGTCAGACACTACTGCAGTGCCGATCACTGACTGTGACTGCGCCGATGGAGTAAACTGCGTCAGCTACGGTGGGAAGTGCCTGGCGTTCTGCAGCCCTAACCCGGACTACTGCCTGAACGGTGGAACGTGCATGGACTCAAGCAGTGAAACCTTGACTTGCCAGTACGTTTATATTTCGTGATTAGTGCATTATATCGGGATTCTAGATTCTGAAATACATGTAGCTTATAGTAGTCAAGAGTACAGCTATAGCTATGCAAGCAGTAGTGGACTATTTCAAGTCAACCGTACACGTCATGACACATCTTCAGAAAAGACGCTATAGACGCATAGTTAACGTTCTCCATTTAGAACTTTATTCAAGCCCACACCCAGACTTCTTGCTCCTTGACTGTAGCTTTCTCAATAGTTAGGGATCGAATACATAAGAACAATGTGTCCAGCTATGTTTGCTTGCTTATGTCGATTCTTTAGTTATGTATATGCCATTATTTAGAGGACATTTCATTGGGTAACATTTGTCTGCCACAGCATAGGTCACACACGGAAAAGGCAATATCCGTGAATAATTTCATCAGGTTGGCGAATGACTGAATAACAAGGTTCTTTTATTCACAACCAAGCATTTAACAAGAGCCGACGTTTCGGCAGCTGTCAGCCATCTTCATCGCCCTGATGAAGAAGGAAATATTTGAAAAAGGAAATATTTATGAATAATGAGGAGTTCCTATACCTGATACCTAACATGATTTTCCATCTGCTTCAGGTGTACATCCAGTTTCACTTCTACCTACAATGGTGATAGATGCGAGAATAGAGGTAAGACGAGAGAACGACTTGAAGCGTTTAATTTCACTTAGAAAAAGACAATCGTTGTATCAGTCAACCTGTAGATGAATGAAAAAAGAAAGTATGAAAACATACATGGTGATATTGATACAGTCAGTATGATCTTGGCCTTTGCCATGTCAGCATAGTGATCATTCACATATACATGACGCGTTATGTCGATTATTACTTATTTGACAGTAGCTCTGCTTTTAAATTATATTTGGTCGGTGCATGGCCAATGTCTTTGTGTGAGATACTGATACCCAATACAACAGCTTTAGATGTACATGACGTCAAGTCTTCGTAAGAGCCATAACGACCCTGTTCTCACCAGGCACAGGTAACGTTGTGTACGCGGCAGTTGGGGCTGTTGCCGGCTTCCTCCTGCTCCTCATCCTCATTCTGGTCGCCACGAGGACCTGCCTGAAGAGCAAGAGCAAGAGCCAGCCGATCGCGGATGACACGTAAGATTATACATCTGACTACCTGTACCAATGAGGCATGCATTTGTAGGCTAGGAGGAGAGACCTGAAACAAAAACTCGTGGCGTAGCCGAACCTGAATAGTATAGAATAATATATTGATGTGTGTCGATCATTTTCAGGCCTTTTCTGAGAATCTCCGCCTCCTAGACTACTGAGTTTATTACGTTCATCCTCGTTAATGATCAAAGACGATGTACAATAAGCAAGATATTCTTTATCTCTTTTCTTTCACTTGTTTTCGCCCTGTTCGTCCCTCGAATGGCTGGAAATTTATTACCTAAATTACAGGACGTTCAGCGTGTTTGTTATAAAGGACAATCTTTATTGACGCAACAAAAGTACAGCGACTTTCGTAAGGTCTACTACATCTATACATACATACATACAAACATACATACATACATACATACAAATGACTGTGCATTCAAATGAATTTGATTACACACAATCAGATGTTATATATGTTGCTATGTTTGGACAAAGTGGTTATACAATATGAACCAATTTCAGATGGGCTGGCATACTGTATGTAGAAGAGAGATGCGGTATCATAGATAACATAACTGGATTGCTTGGTGTTGGAAAATTCTGTAATATGACTATCATTACTTTGTGATTCCACAGTGTGTACGCAAACCGACGCGCTATGAACTACGCCCCGGCCGGGTTAGAGCGTGGTCTAAGAAGCACCAGTGCCGCCAAGTACAGGCCTTCGGTCCACGAGTCCGGTCATGGTGCTACTGTTGTATACGACTTTTCTGGTGGGGACTATACAGGTTTCTTTGGTGATATAACAGCAAATAGACATCAACGAAAGTGTACAATATGATGTATAATTTTCATTGCAAGTTCTTTCCCGATGGCAACATGAAACAACGTATAGACAACAAACACAGAAAATGCAAGTTACGTATACCAATGGTGACAAGTGAATTATGAGACTATTTTAAAAACTGATACGGAATACAATTTAAGCTTTTGGGGTTTAACAATGGTGACAAGTGGATTAGGGGACTATTTTAAAAACTGATACGGATCCTATACAAATTTAAGCTTTCTGGGTTTATAATTAACAATGGTGACAAGTGGAGTACGGGACTGTTGTACGAATCGCTACGGAATATAATCGAAGCTATTTGGGTTTGACTTCATGGAATACACAGTAAGATATATACAGTATATGAAATGAAATTTCGATGACCTCATACAACGCTTCGTTGTTTGTCAGGTCAGCAAACATATTTTACTGTATCACCCCAGACAGCAAAAGACATATATATATATATATATATATCAAACATATTCTAATGTCAATGCATGCTGTTATTGATTGATTTGAATATTTTGAAGTTAAGATCTGATTTTAATGTGTATGACTATTCCTAACAGGCAAAAACAAGGCCTCAGGACAAAACTACAACAACGTGATCTATGACAACGTGGGGGCGGCTGCTCCTCAGGGTAGGCCTGACGAGGAAGCGCACGTCTACCACAACCCGATACACCAGCAGGAGCACCCGTACCAGTCTCTGGTTCGCCCCCAGAACGGGGGATACCAGCAGCCAGCAACAAGCACCTTCACCGGCCAGAAGATCAACAACGTGCAACGGAACGTCCACGTTAACGAGGTAAAGTCATCTGCATGCTCCCACCGACTGCTTCCTTTATTCTGTTGCTGATATTTGGTGGTGCGTTTTCTAACAGAATCGTAACTACTAAATCTCATTCTCGACAGACAAGTTGACTCATCCTCCCACACTTAACCACGTTTTAATGTACACAATAAGTACGATACTATTTAAGCAAGGATAGGTCGTAGGTAGCTCGTCATATTAGGTATGCCATGTCTGAACCGTTTCTCATAACCAAAGAAGAACATTTTTCGTTGCACATTTTCTGATGTCTTTTTTAGCGTCCTCTTATTTCACATGCCGCTGTACACGGGACTCCTTTTTATCGACTTTTCCAAATAGCCATGTTTCCTCTTTCCAAAGAATTTCAATGATTGTGTGTTCTAAATCCCAAAAGTGATCTTTGCCGATCCGCGAACAGTAGCGCATTGCGAGGAAGACTTGCCAAGAGAAAAATGCAACAACAAGCTAGGGGTTGCGGTCGCTGACACAACTAATTGAAAGAAAAACTACGTATACAAGTACCATACCATCCACCTCATTGCCACCAAAATATGCCGCCACACAAGGAACAATAATTTTAAAGATCGGGCATGACTGCATTTCTTATACATATATAGATAAATTTCTGCAAAACGGACGAACAGAGGCAAACCAGTTTAGCTAAACTTTCAATCAAATTGTAATTAGCGACAGCAACGAAAAACACTCACCGCAATTGTACTAACGTTATAATAACAGAGTAAAATCTTTACTAACATTGCATGGTCCATTTTTGAAACTAATAAAACACATTCGTTTACTACCTCCAGTTCCAGATACCTAGGGCAAAGTCGCCTTACTGGCCAGCGACAAGTTACTCAACAAAGGTGTTGGTCTCTTCTCTACCGCTTTAACTCAAGAGCATATCTTTGGAATGATTTCTTTTATTAAAACCTAATGCTGTCTTGTCTGCTAACAGCTTTGATAAACTATGTATAAGCTATTATTTGTGTTTTGTATTAAAAAAAAACAAAAAACAGAGTAGCTATATAGTGTAAACTGAAGGCTTCTCGAACACTGCCGGGAAATACAGTCAACCCTTCGTCTGGTGTAATGGTGGTTGCTTCCTTGCAGGAAACTATTATGGCAATATAACCCTCAGCAATTTGCTAAATGGTTTAGGCTTCTAGAATGTAGACAAAATGTTGATGTGTGTTTATGTAGCTGATGCTTACATAGTTTAGGTCCTTGGCAAGGGTCAAATATGCTATGGGTTGAATACCATGGATACCAAAATTGTTTGTACACAACCACCTAAGTGTTTCATTAACGTTCCAATGACCGTCTGTCACATTCCTCGGCGCAATTCTCACTTTGCACTGCACGATTGCAGTTACAGGTGATAACCAGCCAGAATCGCCCTTACGAAAATGACAAACGTCGGAGCATCGGTGTGAATGAAATTAGATGGTTGTGCACATAGAGTTTTGTTTTGCTCAGTGAAACACCATCCTCTTCGTGAAACTTACACGTTTTTTTTTCTTTCTAATTTCAGAATGGACACGATTCCTACCTGTAGACCATGACCACCAATTGGACTTTCCAGCGGAAACGACCACAATAGTTTGACTAATAGAGTTAAGTTTACATATCTTTTGAGCTTTTGCATATATAATCCAGAAACAAACAATAGTTTGATTTACAACGTTCTCGTTGCCGGACAGCTAGATAGTGATGCAGGTGCCTTGAGATTCTTCATAGACGGACTATATGTGATAGTTGGCTTACGTTAAGAGTAAAATGGAACTTGCTGCTTTCTTTGTGGTGTTATTAGAAGTATTTTTAAAAAATGCTATATTTCTGAAAGAATATATATATGATAAACGAGGAGGGATGAAGAAGCTAACGATTAAATCGTTGTCACAATATAACTATCAAGCATATTATCACCTGCATATCCAGAGATGTCACTTGTGAGAAAGAAAAATATTGGAAATTAACAGAATATAGATTTAACGACAAAACATATCAAATACCAGGGGGTACTGCGTAATTGTAAAGTATCCTTGATAACAAACCTATGTGTAAGATATGGTGACCATAACATATTTCTAACACTTGTTTTTAACTGCTAAGATTTAAAAAAAAAACTATTTCAACTTGTATACATTTTTCACAAATTCGCGTGTACATATTGAGAAAGAAATAAGAAATGATAAGTTAGTGTTTTAAATTGGGACATAAATTGAGAAGACATATTTTCTATATATCTATGGTATTCTTCTATACCGGCAGTGCCACTTGTAGCAAAATACGGATATATTTACTATGTAATCAAGATATATAACGCTGTCACAGCAAACGTACTGACTTCCCTTGATGGAGTATGTGTATCAAGACCAACAACCATGTAAGTGCCTGCTGTACAATGAAATAAAAGAACTTGTTAAAATACATTCTAACGAAGTTCTGTAATCATTTGCTGACTTTATGAGTATTGCGACACATAGTATGCTTTACTACATATATAGGACCAAGATCTTGCTGTTATGTAGCAGTTTAGTTTCACTGAATTTTGTCTTATCAAAGGCTCATCTGCAGTACCGGTAACACGTCTGGTCGCCATAAAGAGACTGAATGTTAATAGGTCATCATCAAAAACATATTTTATAAGAACTTTATAACACTAAAATTATACACAGTGCACTCTATGGCACCAACCATTAAATATAGTACAAAATAGAGGTATAGAATAGAACTTAACAGTCTAATTACTAGACCAATAACGGCTAGTATATGTCTTTAAAGGAAAGCTACACAAAAAATTGAAATCCTTCTATGCTATGCTTAATATATTCCAAAGTCAAATTCTTACTTCAAGTTGTTTCACATAAGTCCGTCATAGTTCTGGGATTTTCCACAGTTTGCAACTTATGCCGTGCTGACGCCTTCTCACCTGATAATTGAATTATATGACGTCAGTGTTTCAAATTTTTCACCTGATGATTGAATTTTAGAACACTGACGTCATATAATACAATCATCAGGACAAAATCTGAAACACTGACGTCATATAATTCAATTATCAGGTGAGAAGGCGTCAGCACGGCATAAGTTACAAACTGTGGAAAATCCCAGAACTATGTGAAACAACTTGAAGTAAGAATTTGACTTTGGAATATATTAAGCATAGCATAGAAGGATTTTCAATTTTTTGTGTAGCTTTCCTTTAAAATAGTGTTACATTCTAATGGGGCTATCATGAGGTATTTTTATCTGATGACAAAGAAGTCTTTTATGTATTTATCTATTTTTGCATTGTGGGGGCTGTTGCATCTAAAGTTAGATTCAAATCTGTCTGTAGCATCGAATGATTTGAGTCTTACAATCTGCTGCACTTGATTTGAGAAATGTGAATGACTTATTAGTACGTAAAACATCACATCTAGAGCATTCCATGAAAAAGAGCAGCGACAGTTATTAGAAGAAGTGGGTGGGTGTCTTATCTGTTGGACAACAAAGCTCATATCATCATCTGCCCCCTTCCCACACCATTCCCCGACTGACACCTCGTTACACGGTTACTCCGTGGGTAATGTTACACCCGGCGGCGCTCGGACACCGTTTTACCATTACGGACTGTCAGCAAAATCCAGATCTATTGCACTGGCCGGCTTCCGCTATAGAAATCCTACCTTTTGTCGCCCCCACGGGTCCCAACAATGCTATGTTTGTTTGCCCACCTGTTGAAACGTAAAGCCTAGGTTACACATAGCCGAACATGGCCTTCCGACTCTCCCCCGACCATGGTTGGAGTGATTCGGGAGTGATTCGGGAGCTAGCTCGGTTGGCGTTCGGCCGAGTCGGCTGGCGTTCGGCTGAGTCGGCTGGTGTTCGGCTGCGCCAGCCGAATGTTTTGAAAATTTCAAAACATTCGGCTCTGGACGGAGGGTCTGAAATGGGTCGGCTGGTGTTCGGCTGGTGTTCGGCGCGGTCGGCTAGTGCTCGGCTGGTATTCGGGATTGAGTCAGTAGTAAAATTAGAACCTTAACCACGCCAGAAACACTACTGACTTACTCCCAACTAGTTTCCAACCTTCCCATAACTCACCCCAAGGCCGTAGACAAAACTCTGCTAACTAATTATCAACCAAGTGACTACTATCGGAACGTGGGCGAATCACCCCCGACCTTCACACGACCAAAAACAAAGAAGAACACTAAAAGCAGTATTAAAGCTAGCCATGATCCGAATTCGATCTCTCGGTGATGTTAACAACATAATAGAATGGATTATTTTGATTAAAACCGAAAATGACCCCTCTTTTGAAAGTCGCTGAATATGTCCATTTAGATTCGTGAGAGGGTCTGCAATCGGTCGGGGTTTAGTCAGGAGAGATTCGGCAGTCTGCTGCTAGAGGTCGGGATGGTTGGGAGTAAGCTAGAAAGCATTCGGGGCCCATTCGGGAGTAATTCGTGTACTGGTTAGGAGATGATCGGCGCATCTTCGGCGCATGTTCGGCGCCAAAGATAGGCGTGGCCCAAAAACTGGTCAGAATGCTCCCGAACTACCGCCGACCTGAGTCGGCTAGCGTTCGGGAGCCATGTTCGGCTATGTGTAACCTAGGCTTAAGGAAATCACGTTTCCCTTGATGCACAGTCCCGGATGGAGGACAGGCTATTAAGTCGGGCAAGGCACAGTTCACTTGTACGACTTATAGGGGTTTACGTCTGGAATCTTTTTTTGTGCTTGTACATGCAAATTGACGAAAATATTACATTACTCAGGCAAACTACTGGTTACTTTTATTACCTCTTATGTACACAGTATATGGTTCCAATGTGGCTTACCGGGGCTGTTCAGTTATTTCTTGTACGGGTGACCCCCTTTCTACTATAGTAGAATGATCCAAACGTGAGTAATAGCTGTGTATCTATCAGCCTAGAGGGTAGAGAAATTAGTTCTTATTTACATAGTGCAGACCTCTCAATTGTTAGGCTGACTAGGTGTCAGCGTGAATGTAGTAATTTATCGTCATTTTGTCCGGAGTTCATGTCTAAAAGCATTGCAACGAAAGGGTCACTAAGTAATGTAGACTTTGGAATCCGGCTGGTCGGACCGCAGCCTCTGCGTACCTGTGTACGGCTGAAATATCGTCTGGACCCGACAACGTTGGCATGTGCAGAACGACGGTTAATTAGTTCGCAGTCATTCAACCGGGCCCAGGATATCAGTTTAGTGAAAATCTGACGGTCATTAGCAATGGAGGACACTTTTGAGACTTCCAACCCAACTCACCCACCCCTTACCAGGAAGGTAAGGAATATACGTTTAGTACATTTTTAGCGTAATAGCTGGTATGAATGTATTGTGTCTCTATTTGCTCTTTATGGTTGTAGATCGCAATGCTTGGACACGAACACGCAAAGAATTCCAACATTTTGAGGTCTAAGATTCAACGCTAGTTTATAAAACATAAACATGTCCAACTCATAGGACCATAGCAATCTATAACACTGGTGACAGGGAGTGAAGCGGAATTTAGAATACGGTACCACCTTTTTCTGTACTACCCTTTTTACTAACATTCCTACATGTAGTTTGATGAATATTTGTAACGGGGTGGGTATCAAACTTTGTCTCAAATTTCATCATTCTTAAAATGCTGTAATCTAGAATATGAATATAGTTTCTTAGTCAGTAACAGTAGTTTAGTAGACTCTATTAAAGGGGGATAATGTTTCCCTATGAGATACATGTAATCGATGTTAACATGATCGATCTACATGGTTCGCTTCCAACCTATCCCATAGCAAATTAATTAGCACGCCTCAGCCGATAGCCGTGCTGTTCAAATTTGCTGAAAGATGTCAGCCTTGCGCCTTTAAAAATGACTGACAGTTCAACAATGGTATATCTGACCAACGGACACCGGTGCGAAGCCAAGCGTGTCATCTTTTGTCAGCACGACTGACAAAACATCAAAGCAGTACCTGCTAAACATTCGTTCTTTATAGAGCTCTGTAATTGACCCTAAGTAGAAAACAAATAACCTACTTTGAACTAATATCAAAAAATGCATGGGTACCTTTGAAGATTGTTTGCTATTCTTAGTTTTATAGGTTCCTGGCAGTGTGTTACATTCACGAGTCACACATTATTTCACTAGTGCATCCACGAACATGAAGAACTTTATTGCACGACAATCGTACGCGGTACACTGTATGATAACAACTACATGACAAAATAGAAGTATGGAGTAAAACTTAACATCCTAATTACTAAAACAATTGCCGTTCTCATGATGCTCTGCTAGGTGGTTTAGAACAAAGGTCTTCGGGATCTGTTCTATCAATCCATGTGACAACACTAGCCATCCGCTTATTTTAATAGACAGCACAGAAAAAGCGGTACACGTCATAGAAAATGAATGATAGTTGATCTGGCTCTAGTAAATGTTTGCCGTGTGTGTCTTCAACATGGACGTCGACTGTTGCGTATGCGACAAAGACTAATCTCCAAGCAGATCTCTTTGGTGGCAAAATCGTATCAGCCGGCCAGACTCTACAGTCGGTCATACGATTTTCGCCCTTAGAGATCTGCTTGGAGATTGGATCAGATTGGACCAAGACATGCAGCTATTTTGGAGACTGCATGTAGTCCAATCCTTGGTCCAGTTCCGATGATAAGGTTATGTTTTGATCATTTATTGATTTTTAGTTATCGATACGTCCGGTCAGAGGAAACCTTGCAGTGGTCATTTTACATAACATCCGTAACAATTAGGTCACTCGTGGTGTTTTCAGAGATACGTCTATTTGTATATACTGTATTCGTATGTTTATCAGTGTTGCACATATAACTGGTCAAGGCGCTAGGCAAAGGGGAGGAATTGTCCAAGATTTACTAGTGCTCATCAAGCAACTTCTTAACAAAACACTTCCACGCTCGTATTTTGGTAGCACAGTAAATTCGCTGAGTCCTTGGAGGTTTCTATCTGTAAACAGTATATTTGCTGGCAGCTGCCCAAGTCTCGTGCCTTTAAAGCCAACATACAAACGAATCAACAGACCCCACATTGATAAGAACCCAGATACATGTTCTCACGTTACATTAACAAACAATGTTACTCCTTCTTATCTCCTAATTCAAACTGTTCTGCACGCGTTTACATGGGAATGCTTTTACAACGGCCATTTTTGCGATCATATGATAAAGTTGTGTGCACAACAACTTTGATTGCGGTCAAGGCGCTGAAAGTATTCGCGATTGTTGGTAACCCTATCCGTCTATCATGTACCAAAATAAACCACTAGTTAAGCCATTAGTGGGGCCATTTGACAACGCACAAAGAATGTGTTGGTCGCAAATGACTTGTAAATGGTTTGACCGATAAGAAAGGGTTGATTAGAGAAAAATAGAACGTCTGTTCACATGCAAGAGCTGCAAGTGGCCTAAATTCCGCAAGGGGACTCTGTTTCTGGGGCTCCATCCAGGTTTCCCTACAGTACTGAAAGTTAACGCCATCAACCATGATGTAAAATGATAAAGCCTTGAACCAATAACCATCGCGTGTAAAATATGTGATTTGGTATCAGAACTTGAGAATATGAGGAGTGCCGGAAGGTAAAGTAAAATGAAAAACTGACCCTAGCACGTTCAAATGATGTAACCACGGAGGTATGTTGTTTTCATTTTACAGATGACTTGTGGTCTGTGAATGTCCGAGGAACGTAAACATAACCCTTCTCGGGTTAAACACACACGCGGCATGTAAATTAGATATCGAATGATAAAGTACCACCAACATGCAAAAGAACCGTAGTGCCACGGTTGCTACTTATCTGAATAGAGCGTACGATGATGAATAGAAAGGGTGTCGTATTTTGCCTGGAGCGTTCCCTTTAGAGTATCTGTTCGCGTGCCAGTGGAAGCTGTTGAAAATGGCAAAAATGTCCTTTCCGATGATGACTACGTCATACGTCAAGTTCAAAGTCTCCCTGAAACAACAGTGCAACCTTAAATAAGTGCAGATCTTTCAATTTGCCAAGTAATCACCAGATAACGTGATATCCTCACCGCAGTTTATCTGTGAAACCAGTAAAGGTAAACTTGGTAAGGGCCGAGACTTGCCTTAGCTTATTTTCTCACACATACCCGTTTGACATCTCTGGCGTAACTATGACGGGCCGGAACCTGAAAAGTTTATTTGGTTTGTGGGGGCACAGAGTTCACGGATGATTACGCCGACATTGTATAGATGGTTTGATCAAACTGCGTCACATTGTCGCACAGATTAGTCTACGAAAGCAGGTGGACGGAACGCATTGATTGCCTTTGCTGTAGCATTTTCCGAGAATGCAGGTAATTTATAACTCACGTTATCGTACATCTTACTCTTAAAGCAGAGGAGTGGGTCCGGCTGGTTTTTGACGTGTTTTAGGCGTTTTGTCGGGCTTGCTACTCTGTCATTTTTGCTGTTATAGAGACAAAAAATGACAAAGTGGAAAACCCGACAAACTTGAACGCATTAAAACACGTCAAAAACAAGCCCGACCCACTGTTCTGCTTGGAGAGTAGCCCATCTAACCCACAGCGGATAGACTTGCATATTAATGTATGGGTTTTATAAAGTCATTGCATTCCTTCTATTGAGATTGACCAGTTGACTTGACAAGGAAATATTCTCTTAGCATTTCTAGCTATCTGGACGGGATGTGTTTTCCCCACACTCACTTTTCCATACAAAGACTAAGAGTGCATGACTAGATGCGTTTCAGTGACAGATGTTACAACGTCTTAAATTCAGCGTGTTGCGCTGTAGATAAAGATTACATAACGCCTGTTTCTTTTCACAACAAAGTCTTTCTGTGGGTTATTCCATTTACACGGCTCTAGAGGGATTGTCAGGAATAGCTTTGGCCCCTGACCCCTCCTTTCATCTTGATTAAATGTACGGAGTTTGCATGCTTTTCCTTCTCATTGATATCGGAACCTGACTGTTTTGACAATATTGCCCTGATGCAAATTGACGCGATAGCTGTTACAATACTTCTGAACACCCGCAGCAGCGCCCGGAACGGGAATGTTGTGGCTGATTTCTGTACATGTCTTCATTGTAGACACTGTTTCAAAATTTCGGGACCTGTACAAACTTTTCAGGAAAACCTGTCGGTTGAGCAGTCAGTAGCAGTGCACTGCTGCATTTTGTACTCTCTTCGAATTCGTACTATGCGCCCAGTAATTTTCTATTGAGGAGGGGGTGGTGTAAATATGATCTGGATCTGGATCTGATTCTGTATATGTATAGCCGGTATAACCGCCCTTTGGCGTAACATACCAGCTGGCGGAATCATTTGTAGTTCTTGGGAAAATGACAGCGGAGACTACCAGCTGGCGGAACACACTAGCTAGAGCTGACCGTATTCTGACACCAGCATGACGTAGTTATTACTAATATTAGTAGTGTGGAGTAACATTAGTATAATGAGGGATACTAGTAGGAAGAGAGATTAATTTAAGATTTAGTATCAGTACGCCTACACTAATAATCACCATAAACTGTCTCACTCGAAACAGATACCCGATGCATACCCCTTCTCCCTGAATATCTATATCGATATGTGCATACCTCAACAGATGGGTCTCCTTAGATCTCGACAGTTTTTGAGATCCTTGGACGACTATTTGTCAGATGAGTCAACTCTACATTGTAAACATCGCTCTGTAATGTGTGTCCTAATGGAGAATTGGGCAGCGCCTGAGACAGTTCATACTGAGTGAAGGCTGCTATTTTTGGAACTCAGTGAATGCACATTCATCTTCTGGACTTGAAAGTCGCATATCCGGTATAACATATCAGCTCCGCAGGCACGCGGCGCGACAGCAGCTGGCTATATTATACTGAACGACCTTTCACACCTAACCTTTGGGCTTCAAACTGTAAGCGTTGTTTAAAGCCTATCTAATGATGATACCCCGAATGGCCTTGCTTAGATTCAATCGTTAATTCACATTTCCCTAGTCGCAAGATAGGAAAACAAAATTCGGTTAGAAATCAATTGTACGATAACATGTGAAATCAGCGAAATATGTTAACAGAATATAGTATAAAATGTTGAAATGAGATTATGACATTTCTCAGATTCACGAAAAAAAAATGCCATCGTACCCTTGATTTGCTGCATTCCTTCTCTAATATTCGTCATTCTCTCCGTGATAAAATGGAGAGAAATTCGTCATAGATTTTAATCATGCTATCACCTCTCTGTAAAAGATCTGACATCATTAAACCTTTCAAGAAAAAAACGCCATCCCTTTGCAGGCTTGCTGCGTCACTACCAACAGCATAATTATCTACCTGACGCGCTCAGCTGAGCTTTCTGTAAATAGGGCCTCAGGTGGCAAATGGTCTGTGTTTCCTTATGACGTCATCACCAAGGAGACCGTAACCCATTCTGTCGTCTGCAGACGCCATTATGACGTAGATGGCGGAGAAAAAAAAAAGAGCAATCCATTCCTGGTAGAAATTGAGAGGCGAGACACATATAGTGAAGTACTGCGTTTAGAAAATCCAGAGAGCAAGACTACGTTGTCTGATTATATTATTGGCACCTTTTAGAGAACATCTAAGAGCTAAGGTATGTCTGCACTGTTTATTTTAGTACGAGTAGCTATATAGGAATTAACCTTGTGGCAAATAACGTATGAGTAGAATACTGTATATGGCGACTAAATTCATGAACAGTTCCCAAATAAGATATTGACATGCCCCAAGACGATATACACTGTATTCACATTAATACAAGTCAGGTATTTTTCTAAAGACAATAAAATCTACTTTAAGGCTTTAGTATCATCTAACGTTAGACGTATGAAAATTTCTCAACTACAATATCAAATTCACGATATTCCCACAGTGATTAAGTCTGCCATATTGTTTCTTTCAACGGTAAGCTTGCAATCTATACATTATGTTTTCCACATTTATTCATTCCTGGTTCATTATTCGTAGGATTATTATATTACAGGTATGGTCATCTTTTTTATCTCCGTTATTCCGAGACTGTATTTTGAGTTGTATTCTTGTGCCCCTGATACAGATTGGTGCATTTAGCATGGCTGTATATATCATGAGGTAGTATAGATAGGCATCCACACATGACTGTATGCATGGTAACCATATATCCGCAGCCTTTCGTCACGGGTCATTAACCTCTCTTGACACGGCGGACCTTTCCTCAGATCCGACCAGACCCTAACCCGTACCAGGTAACTGTATCTGATGATGGAATAGGTCTGAAAGCAATGGACTCTCTCGAAGAAATAGTTACTTGTCTTTTATTTACTCACATGATAACACCTTCCTGCATCTACTTCTTTTTATCTCCATGAAAAAAGGCTTTTTCATGGAGATACTGTTTTGCTTGCGTTTGGTGTCTGTGTGTATGTATGTGTCACCGGACGCTTAAAGTCACCATAACTGTAGAACCTGTACATGGATTGTAATGATTTTTGGTATGTGGGTGGGTGTTAGGAGGAGGAAGGTCAAGATCGATTTTGGCCCCCCTGGCATGTGTGACTGGAACTGCAATGGCGTATTTGATAAAATCTTCAATGTAGAAGAACTGAAGAGTGGATAGACAGATCGTCATGTTCTTTGGTACACAGGTAGGTTAGACCAAGTTGTACACACTTAAGTGCAACCTATGCAAATGAGACCGAATTTGCATAAGTAAGGAGGTAAATCGTTTGCATGGGTGTCGTCGGATGCTTAAAGTCAGCATAACTGTAGAACGTGTAGATGGATTGTAATGATATTTGGTATGTGGGTATGCGCTGGGAGGAGAATGGTCAAGGTCGATTTTGGGTCCCCTGGTTTGTGTCCCTGGAACTGCAATGGCCTATTTGTAAAAATGTTCTAAAGGGGTATAACTGAAGAGAGGAACAACAGATTTTCATGTTATTTGGTACGCAGGTAGGTTGGACAGAGATGTACACACTGAAGTGCAAATCATGCAAAGTTAGTGTGTTTGCGTGTGTGTGCGCGTGTGTGTATGTTTGTGTCACCGTGTGTGTATGTATGTGTCACCGGATGCGTAAAATCAGCATAACTGAAGAACGTGTGGATGGATTGTAATGATATTTGGTATGTGGGTATGCGCTGGGAGGAGGAATGTCAAGGTCGATTATGGGCCCCCTGGTCTGTGTCACTGGAGCTGCAGAGGCGTATTTGTAAAAATCTTCCAAGTAGAATAACTGAAGGAAGGAACGACAGATTTTCATGTTATTTGGTACGCAAGTGGGTTGGGCAGAGATGTACAAACTGAAGTGGTAATTATACAAATTTGGACTGAATTTGCATAAGTAATGAGGAATATCTACTTCTCCATTGTGGGTATGGACTTTGAGGTCACACCTGTTGAATCCATTGGTCTCTTATCTAGGGCGAGTATTCCCCAATTCCCAACAGCTGGTGGTTCCGCTGCCCAAAATCAAGTAGATGTAAGGGTGGTAACTCTACTAATGGTGTTGCAAAAAGTAATATGTACCTTTTGTTTCATAGTACGGATGTTATATTTAAAATGTAGGTACCTTTAGAACAGGTCAATACACCTGACAATAATTTATACTAGTGAGGACCCAATTTGCATAATTTATGCATAATCGTGTATTTCCCTAACCGTAAAAGCTGTGGCTGTCATATTTGAGATGTAGGTACCAGTAGGAAAGGTGAATACACCTGGACATAAATTATGCTAATGAGGACCTCATTTGCATAATGTATGCAGAAAATTGTATTTCCCTTACCACAATAGCTGCAGATATCATATTTGAGATGTAGGTACCTTCAGGAAAGGTAAACACACTTGTCCATGAATTATGCTAATGAGGACCTCATTTGCATATTTTATGCGTAAATGTGTATATCTCCTACCGTAAAGGCTATGGATGTCATATTTGAGATGTAGGTACCATTAGGAAAGGTAAAAAAACCTGGCCATAAATTATGCTAATGAGGGCATCATTTGCATAATTTAGGCATATCCCTTGCCGTAAAGGCTACGGATGTCATATTTCAGATGTAGGTAATTTTAGGAAAGGTGAACACACATGGCCATAAATTATGCTAATGAATACCTCATTTGCATAATTTATTCATAGACGTGTATTTTCCTTACCGTTAAAGCTACGGATGTCATATTTTAGATGTAGGTACTTTTAGGGAAGGTGAATACACCTGTCCATAAAATATGCTGATGCGGACCTCATTTGTATAATTTAGGTATAACCTTGTATTTCCCTTAATGTAAAGGCTACGGATTTCATATTTGACATGTATGTACCTTTATGAAAGGTCAGAAAACCTGGCCATAAATTATGCTAATGAGGAGTTTTTGCATTATATATATGCATTACCCTTACCATAAAAGCTACTGATGATATATTTCAGATGTAGGTACCTTTAGGAAAGCTGAACACACCTGACCATACTTATGCTTATACAGACCTCGTTTGCATAATTTATGCAGAAATTTCAGAATTCCCTTACACTGCAGTAAATGCTAAGGACGTCATATTTGAGGTGTAGGTAATGGGAGGGGAATATCCTGCATTTTCCCGAAAATGTTGCCTTTCTAGGTTCTATTACGTGGATACCCTCTGGCACACAAAACAAAACAACCAGCGGCAACAACAAATAACTAGGGAAAAATAAACACACCTCATATAAAAACAAATTTCATGGAGATTTTGGGTCTTCGGACTCTTGTTATGGATGCAAGACTGTTTAAAACCCAATATCCCTCTACCTTTTGTTATTGCTGGCTGAGAAAGTAGACGTAGTAAAGAGGCTGAAACATTGCCATCTTACGTAATGGAAAAGTGAGTCAAGTCTTAGCCTCCATAGCAGGCTCTCTGGGCCTTTTGGGGGGCTTGTAATATACCTTTTTCCTTTTCTACGGGCATAATGGTTACGGGCTTATCGGCAAAATGTGTATTATAAGCCCCCGAAACTTCCCAGAGAGCCTGCTATGGAGTTTAGTCGACTCCAGTGTATGTCTCCACTGTTTATAAATCAGGTCCATTCATGGATTACTGATCAACCTTGAAAGTACGGCACGACAAACACAGCAACACGACCTTACCCCACGTGCTTTATTAGCCGTGTGTGTACAAAACAAGAGACGGTGTGTTCACTACAACTACTAGCCTTTCTATACCGATACACCTCCTACAAAGGTGGCCGTCTTTTACCATTCCTGGTGTGTGCTCATGTATCTTATATACTCCAGTCTTTGTGCTCTAGAATTGGGTGTGTTTCGTGCTTTATGAAAATACAAGTTAGATAGAAGGCTTTCCTTCTATTCTTTTTTTTTCTGTAAGAATTGCAAACATTCCCTTTTCATCGTAAATGCTTTTGGGTACTTACTTGGAAAGGTACACCAAAGTGAATTTTTTTTTCGTATAGCTTGTTCTCCTATGTTCTACTATGATACTTTATCTAGACACACACCCTCAGCTTCACATCCCTGGCCATTCAAATGTGTTGATATTGCATGCAAGCTATAGTAGTCCAATGCCATGACGTCACTGGGAAATTAAACTGTTTTAGCAGTTATAAAGAAAGTATACGTACTCCCTAAATAGAGTTTGACAAAGATGTCTCGACCCCGTCAGGAGTAAATCTAGATGCATTTAGACACCAGGTCGTTATCATCGGGCAGGCTGCCATCACGCCTTGGCGGCGCCTTGAGGTTTACGGTCTACTGAAGATTTGTGGATCCCCGCACTTGGGTTTATCGGCGAGAAGCGTTGAGTTTCAACAGCATTCTCGGCACACAGTCTAGCTGCGATATCGTTTGTTTATTCTCAGTGGAAATTTCTCTCCAAGCAGAGGTTCGGCTCTGGCTGTTATTTTTTTTACGTTTTTGTTGGGCTTTCTGTTTGGTCCCGTTTTCTTTATGTCGCGTCGCCAGCTGGCCATACGGCTTTAAAAAGAGAAAGCCCGACAAAAACACCTAAATACACGTCAAAACAGCCAGGGCCAACCCTCATTTTGGAGAGTATTTGAAAATACCATGGTATCATTGTGGGAGGAATACGACGAGTCAATGTAACATTTTTACGCTCAGGTCTCTAACCGTTTCTTCATTGAAATAAAGGACCATAAAGACTTGCATGCAAGCATGCCTATCCTAATTAGTCGAAAAGCCATTCTCTTCCGTGCACTTTTATAGGAGTTTATTATATTGCGTGTCCATGCGTTTCAAACTACCTTTCACAATATCAATATCAATATGAATATGTAGGTCAGGCAGAATTGACTCCACCCACCCACTCGCTCACTGTAGTCAAAGTGATTTCGCTAAAAGGGGATTCTAAATTGGTCTACAGTTGAAAGTAATTTCGCTGCTTCCAAATTAGTCTCGTTGGGGTTTAACGTTTACAAAACCACATCCCCTGTCCCTGTCCCTCATCAAAAAAGCACGCTGTATGTCCGTACCTACAATACGTGCCGCGACCTCTGAAGCAACAAGCAAACCACGTCTTATCTAGCGTTACAGATAATGTAATCTCATCGAAATTCCTGCCAGTCGTCTGTTCGCCGCCATTTTGAATATCTGCCAAACGATGGCGACTGCGCGAAGCCTTGTGGGACTCAGATGTTTGTAATAACCGTTGTTAACGGTCCATTTATGAGATGAATCGTGCAGATAACGTTTGACGAGGTGATTAGATTGGATTGGAAGTTGGAAACTGAACGCCATGAACTTGAACTGGGTTGACAGACACGCATTTTTATCTGTTTGCTTAAGTTCGTATTTGGCCCTTTTAAAAACAAATGAATTGAGGATTTCCGGATTTCAAACAAGAGTAGTACTAGCAAGTGGTGTTCTAGCAGGGAGGATGGTAGTGTGGTATAGTTTGCCTCCCTCCCCCTAATGATATATTGTCTCTACCAGACTATTTTTCTGCCTGAAAAAAGGGGAAAAAATCAGTAGCTAAACGGGTTTAAAAAAGGTCCGGCCCACTTCTTTGTCAAAAAATATCATCGCAATCCATCAAGAGGCTCTTGAGTTATTCTGACTAGAGTAGTCCGGAAACACAAACAGACACACAAACAGACGCACACACAGACACACCCAAAACTATATGTCCATTTCTATGGAGATAATTACTATCAACACCTGTTTGGCCAAATATAAGTTCCATGATGAGAGCAGAGACAGTCCTCTTCTAGAACGACAGACTACTAAGATTTCTCTTCTCTCAAGCAAACTTTGGAGTCTTGTCGAGCCAAGCTCCCCGCCGCTTACACCTGTCGAGTCGTGTAAGAGTTACCACTTGGAGATGTCATCGCCTTATCTGTTACAAATGGTCCGGTCTGGCCCCGTCTCTGGCGTGACAGTACACAGCTTGTACCCATCACCTTGTATCAACACGGGGCAGGCAGGTTCAAGGTTCATGGCTTTCCTCAGCCTGCTGCGTTCGACACACATCTGCGGCGTACATTGCTGAGGATTGCGTTACTTTCAACTGGATGTTTCGTAAAAAAATACATTTACTGTTGACCATATTTGGTTGTATTTCGTCCACTGTAAGGTGCATACCATGCGGTTAAGCTCCCTTTACACCTGTGCATATATTCAAGGCCGCATGTGTTGCGTATTTAAGTTTGGTTTAGGTAAAGTTTGTGGACGAAAAAGTCATTTCGTTGGTTCGATAGCCAGGCCACACTACGGTGAGTCAATGTAGAAAACGTCTGTCGAGCTTTCCCTGCCCACAATATTTCAAAAGATAGAGTGTAATTTTCGCTCTGTTGTTTGCCGTATAACGATCGAATATATATGGAGGGGCGCCACGCCCCTTTTGGTAGCATTTTGAGCAAATGCGTGAGTTAGTGAGTGAGTGTGTGTGTGTGTGTGTGTGTGTGAGTGAGTGCGTGAGTGAGTGAATGACCGAGTGTGTGAGTGAGTGAGTGAGTGATTGAGTGACTGAAACGATCGAATACTTTCGAAATTCCCCAAAACTGTCAAGCGTCGAGAAAGATATCCTTGTAAACGTAATATCTTTACAAAGTTGAATACTGCTTCTTTTCTTTACAAATCTAAGGATCAGCAATTCTATTATTTGTGCAGATGGTGCCTGTCAGATATTCCTCCTAAACGAATCATCTGTGGATAAAACACACAAAATGGTTTATTATGTCAATTTCTAACAAAACAGGTATCTCACGTATGACAAATTGGATCTGTATTAGATATACTTACCATACCACTGATCGACTGTTCTTCACATATTAATCATACGGGGTGTTCCATTGTTAAGATTTGAGGACTGGATGGACTTCTCACCCTAGGTTTGCCTGAAAGATGTAAGGTAAAGGTAAAGCAGTCATCCTTAATTGAGGTGAAGCATGATGCTTTTTCAAGTAGCTAGTGGTAGTGCAATGCGGCTTCGCCACGGCTCGCGCTTCTGGCCAAGCACATCGGGTCACCCCTACTCTTCTCCATAAGTGTGTTGGGTTCTTTTACGTGCAGAGGTTTGACGCTTGAGGCTTATGCCCCAAGCTCCCTCATACACGGGGCCGCCGGCTTTACGTCCCAATCCGAAATGACGAATGCAATCCCTTACAACAAAGGACCTTTATCTGATGGGCAACTTACTTTCATTTTCGTGTCAACAAAGGATACGCCCAAAATAAATAAAGTGTTGAAACAGTCATACGTTTCAGTCACTGACGAAAGATAGCGGATGCTGTCTGAAACGTCAGACTTTGTTGAAAGTTGTATCCAGTTACTAGAGTAATTGTTTTTGGCGTATTTCATTACCGGGATGTCTAGCTTTCATCAACGCAACTAAAATGACACATGTGCTCACACGGTGTTGTCTAGATCATATGTTTTCAGACGATAATGTAGCTTGCTACCATGTAATTCTACGCTCGATCTATATTGATTTTTATACTAACTTCTTGTTTCTAGAATTCTCATCAAGTAAGCAAGGATGTGTAAAAGTTCTTTCAAACCTCCTTGAAGTAAGTAAGTCGTGCATCAGCAAATCATTATCAGTCTGCGCCGATTAATTTCCAACAGAGCACTTCTCAAGCGTAGAGAACTACTATGTTTATTCTAATCACGGTTGGTTTCTCTCATTAACCTCGTATTTGTGCTATACGTCCTCGGAATATCAATCAAGACACGTCGATTACCTATTCACCCGTAAAATGCAGGCACCCGACCGGCAGAAGGCCTTTTATTGCCGCGGCTTCACAAGAAAAAGCTTGGAATTTGGCGTGAAATTTTCCAGCGTACAAAGGCCGCTGTACTAAGGGCGCTAGGTTCAAGTAGCGAGTGAGTACACCAACACGGAACACACGCATTCAATACTCGGGACTCCTCGAGTTGTATTCCCAGAACGATGGGCACTGAGCTCTTTTCTTTCGGTCGCAGAGCGTGTGCACTCGAAGCTCTCCTTGGCTAATACCTAGAGACAAACTGGTGGAACGGTATTCCTTCTAGATTTTGACTCCAAATACAAAGGATACCAACGTGCTGACTTTGTGCCCTCGTGATTGAAGCCTGGACGGACGCTAAACTTTGAGAGGGACGGCAGCATTACCAAAGGTCACTGGCATTGAGGACGAATTTCAAAGGTGAAGTACGCTACACAGTCATCTGTTTTTGAGAGGAAATAATGTAGAATTGTTTATTCTATCGAACGTTTCAAACGTTGCGTTTGTGGTCGGTGGGTGCTTTTATCGTCTGCAAAGGGGGCAGCTGATCCTGTCAGGGTGCCTGTAGGGAGTCTGAAATTGATTGGGTGGGCGGGCCGCTAACTCCGAGGGCACCGGGAAGGTAAGTCAGTGGGACCGCAGCCCCGCCTTCCCGCTCACGGTGTCTGAAAGTGTCGTCTGCAGTCTCGTGTTTTGATCAACGGGTTTAGCTCAGATTTATCAGCGCGACACCATTGATGCCACTGAAAACAGGGGCAGGTTCAGACGAAACTGAGGTAAATCTACAATAAGTTATAGATTTGTTCCGCATATTCAAGACCACTGCCGAACGCAAACGATCCTCTGTAGAATTAAATGTTCTTTCACTGCAGACTTGTTGATCGTGACTGAGAGATCTTGTAATTGTAAACAAGGTCCTTTGTAAGTGATTAGAATACCATGTAGTAAAATATAGAGCAGTGTTTGTTGTTATAAGGCCACGTAATGGGCGAGGTCTCGGTACGGCTGCCCTCTTGCTTCAGACGTTCAGTTCCAGTTTGTCTCCAACCGTTAGCAGTTCTTTCAAACCTTTGGGTCAGTAATTAATCACGTCACCTTTTTTGTGTTTATCCAAAGACAGACGGCATGATTAAGTACACATGCATGCAGTATATTTACACTGTGTTTTGCTGGGCTATTTTGTAACACCCTGCGCTGTACTAGTTGTACTTTGCATGTAATTTTATCCTCGAAAAAGTTTGGCATTTTTACTGAATGCATCATTTTTCGGGATTTACGAGAATTTTGTGTGTAATAAATTAAGAAATCCTAAGAATGTTGTTCGAGGCCATATCTGGTGGTATATGGTCATGTTGTCCCCCGGCCTTGGACATCACAGTTCACAGACCTGTTTTGCGTTATGATGGTATCCAGTTAACGACCAATTTTACCGGGTCGGAGGATTTTGACGACTCCTTGGGGGGATGATTCAATAGTTGTTATGGTCTGTTAGATGTTATATTTCGCTTATTGGCCTGAAAACAAGGGACCATGTGGCGTAATTAAGTGACTGTCATCTAAGTCTTGGTACACACCCACCTCTCTATATTTTCGTTTCATTTCAACTCTATAACAGTGCACTTTCCTTACTGAGAATGAAAATAGAATATATACATGAAGCTTTGAAAACTTGCATTATCCTGAACCGCACTCAAGTACAGCCTACTGTGTAAGTTTTCCAAGCTCTATACTATATTTTGTTTTCATTCAGTATCTTACACAAACCCAGTGTGAGACCGTTTAACAAAAGACTAACCTTTCCCTTAGTTTTATAGGATCACTTTCTTTTACTTCCATTCGGTTGTGGTCTGCCATAACTCTTCGGCCCAACAAGGCATGAAAGTACAATTGTAAGATCAGAGGCCGGGAGAAGTTGAACCATCTGTGTGTGTGTGGATGTGTCCTGGATGCCTGCCACTTGTCATGGCGACCGACGTGACACTCTGTAAGCAGGCCTGGCTATAGATCATGTACTTAGCGGCACAACGTAGCCTCCTCCGTGTGAACACTACCAGGAGTCAGACACCGATGTTTCAGCGCTGATTTCTAATCTTTCGACGCACTGTCAAGTTTTGGAGTTCTGGAGTTGTGACCTTTGATAGAGTTCAGTCCACGTTCACCCGATGAACAGCCCACCGGGGAAGGGGAAACGAGAGGAAGAGCAGCACTGCGGAGAAGGGGTAGGATCTTGGGACAACCACCGTCACGGCCCCCCTCCCTAGGCACCCCTCCTCTTCAATTGTGTATAGACTCCCCTTACTACCTTCCCGTTCTGTTCTGGACCCCTGTTCTTCTACTGCATATCTCAGTTGGGGCAATGTTTCAAAATCGGCTTTCCGTACTAGTGTCGCCGGATCAACGTATTTGTCAGCGACATTTCCACGTGTACACTATGTTGTTCTATATGTCGCTCCCCTGAAGCCTGTTGACGTGAAGATACTGTCTGACTCTGAATGAGGAGGGGGTGTGGCAAACAAACAGTGGGCCTGAACCTGGCCTCATTGAAACGTTTACGTTCTTGAGGTTTGAGAGAAATTCTTAATGTTTTTTTTCTGTTTGTCAGGGGTCTAAAGGTAAGATGAACCGGCGGGGCTCGGACTGCAAGGCCACCGAAGCGAAGATTGTTGTCTCCGGGAAGATGGGGGTGGGAAAATCAGGTCAGTAAATCTTCAATGTGTAGCTTTAATAGTGCCCTGAAGGTTGGGATAACGATATCAAACTGTCCGTTATGTGTGACTGAAGGCCATTAAATGTTCTGATATACAAATTGTTCAGGGAAAAGTTACCAACGATTAACACCCCCTTTACACTAAAGACGGCGATCGCTGGACGACCGTGCAGCGACCAAAATTGGATGTGTGTGACCCTTGATTTCATAATTGAATATGATGAACGATGTCAAAGTATGATTGACAAGCAACAAAATTGTACAAAGTGTAACATGATTTGTTAACTCTTTTTCTAAATAATGAAATTCGTTAAGCGATCTGTCAAACGCTCAGCGGTCGCAGTGAGGTCGCAGCCTCTAAAGGTCGTGTAGCTAAGTACGCTGTCTCTGCTGTAGGCAGTAGCAACATCATTTCTAAGACGGAGGGAGCAAAAACACACAAAAAAAGGCTCGTCGTAATTTAACCAGGGTTTCCAAACAGATAATCAAACCACTCACTTGGGCAGTGTAAAACTTAGTTCATCAAATTTGGATAGACCAGACTATGATCGGTGTATCTGACTAGTACTATTTGCAGAATAGAGAACAATATTCTAACCATCCACCCTGTCAAGGAATCGGTTTCTTTTTTTCTGATTTCCAAAGCGAAAAGTTGTATTTCTTTTGTTGTCAAGTTTTTCCCCACGCATAGTAAGAATAGCAAAGGATTTTTTTTTTTCAAATTAGCCTGCCGTTCCAAGCCGTGGCACTACGTACACTGCGCCTGTTTGTTGCTGTTGGACGTAAATGTACCGCTAGTAGGTCAGTTGTAAGAATGTAAAACGTTCCCTCGAGTAAACCAGGCGTCCAGACGCAGTTAATGCACTTTGTTAGGCCTGTAGGGCTATTCCATTATCTATGTGCTGTTAGGTGAAGTGGAGTCCATCGAGTCCGTCGTAGTCTTGATATTCCAAATATGTACATAGACCCCTCTTTTTATTGTAAGAAATCCTGTCATGGTGATTTAAAGAGACCTGAATCACCCCTATAAATCAGTACAAATGGAAGAGCCCGTGAAGCCCTACTGTCTGTATAACAAGACGTCACACTGAGGCGTAGACGGGCACTCACAAGAACCACTTTGTTCAATAGAAGTGTACACACTTCAGCTCGGATAAAACAGGTAAAGCCGGGATTGGTAAAACTCACTTCTGCATGATCCGGTCCATTAAGATCGCGGGATTAGCCTACTTATAAGGATAACAAAGGGTTTTTGTGTATCCTTTTTTTTTGTTTAAGGACACTCGCGTGTGTGACATTTATACTGACACTGTGTTTCGCTTCAATGCCTGTGTTATTGCAACGTTTACACGCATCACTTGAAGCGACTAGAATCGAGCGCTTGTGAAGATGATGGGGTGAGGATTTATATCTTACCGAAGATACACGCCATAAAGTGCGTTTTACTAAGTCTAGCACCGCGGCTTACTTAGAAGCCAAAAACGATACCATTATAACACTCGTAAATCTACTGGTTTCAAATGTATACTTCACAGATAAGAAAGAATATCAAACAAACGTATCGCAGACACGCTGTTTAAGAAACGGGTCAAAGACGAGGTCTTGAAGAAAATGCGTGTCCGCCAGCAAACCATGGTAAATCCGGAAGGGATTAATCGAGTTAAGAAAACATCTGGGATTTTGCAGTGTTCTATTGTGTGTCTGTCTTTGTCTTTTTTGTATGCAATAGGCGTTAGAGAAGGTATTTTTGTTGAGGATGCTTTTAATTTTGTATACGTAGGCTTGGGTAGGGGCGAGCCTCAAAGAACCATGAATGAGAGTACAGGGAGGTTTTTGGAAGACCTCCCTTTTTCGGGGGGAAACGATGAAATTAAAGGCAACCAAAGCACTATTAGGGCCCAAAATATGGAAATAAAGAATGCTGACATCTTGCTGGTAGTGACATTTACTAACACTATTCAGCACATTTGCGTAATAACTTCATACTTTGAGCATTTTAAAACCGCGCAAAAACATGCCGTAAGATGATTCCCTTAGTTCGCGAGCCTGCATAAACTCTGGCGACGATATTCAGTGACTTCTCACATCACAACGACGTCATATTTCTGCATGCTGGACGTCGCTTTACACTGTGATGGTGTTGTTTGAACTAATCACGTATAGAAACGACTAAATAAATTGACTTTCAAAATCAGATTTTCGGGCCATAATATTGCTTGAATTTCCATTCAGTGCAGCAGCAATGGCAGTTTCATACTTGTCATCACAACCACTAGAAATATCAATCAAACGTTAGAAATAAGCGTCAATGTCTCCCTTGTCTTTTCACAGCGCTAGTCGTCCGTTATCTGACGAAGCGGTTTATCTGGGAATACGACCCAACATTAGGTAAGTTTTATTCGATTATGTTTCGCAAATATAACTAGTAAAACTTAAAATAAGGGTTTTCAGGTTGATACAAAACCTTCGTGTCCTGAACGTGTATTTATCAAGTCTTTGTTGAGTAGCTTTGAACACAATGAAAATAACTATATATAGAACCACTTCAACGATATAATCCTGTTAAGGAGTTTCTATTTTCTTCATCCAACTAATTGAATTGTTTTTCATAAGTACAAGTGTAGAGCACGCCCACTCTATTCAGCAACAACTGAATTAGGGCATTTTTGTGGACCATACTCTGTGGACAATACGTTTTGGTTTGACACAACTGTTTCATTTTGACTCCTATGCCCTTATTACAATGCCCTTACCCTGCACCTGCCTTCAACATGCTACGCTTTCCTGCCCAATAATAATTACTCTGGTCGCTCCAACTCCCTTAGCAATGTGTAAAAGTGGTTCAGATGGAAAGGCGACACCGTTGTTGGCGCCTTAGGAAGCATTAAGGGCATGTAGGAGGGGCTCCCTTGGTACGTTTCTGGCCCATTGAGTTGTCAACACTCCGTGGCGACCGTGGTGGGGAGGGGGGCAGGTTTGCGTGCAGTTGTTACGTTTTCTGGGACACGCCTGTGCTGGGTGCTGTCATCACCTGTGACTGTGGGGTACAGAACAAATGGACTGGAACTGGAGCTTGACCATGAACGTCGTGGGAATGAACGTGGGAGAGGGGGACTGGGAAACGGGGGAGGCCGAGGAGAAATGAAGGGTAAAGTGGAAGGGTGTTAAAGAGCACGCGAGAAAGAGAAAGAAAACGAAGGAGTCTGGGAATTGGAAGAGAAAGCAGGAACAAGTCCGTGTATTATGACTGAGTTTCCCCAAAACTGATTGTAAGCAGTTACAAAATTTCACAAGGGCCCCAGTGTCGTGGATTAAAAATGCAGCAATTAAAGTTAGGGGAACCGTAAGAGGGAAAGAGGTTGGAAGACTGGAGGAATGACAATACGATAGACAGATGTGTTGTAGGACAGAGAATTATTGGGACAGTGATCGACGATGAGGAGATGTTAACGCCGTCACAGTGTGACCCTGATGGACACCGCCTGTAAGAGTCACCGGTGATGCGCCCCCCGGGTGAAGGCCTGCGGAAAGCAGTGTGCAGTTTTGCACGTATACACCTGTCCACGGAACTGAGCGTCTGGCGCTCTATATAAGGCCCGATTTACACTCGCGTTTTTTAGTCGAGCAAGGAGCACCCTCGGCCACGAAGACCCCACGTGAGCAGCTCAAAGGCTCCTCACACACAGTCCCAAGTTGACTCCGAAAACTTGTGCGTAAGTCGTGCCAAAGTGATCAGAATCTTGCAAGCATTCACTGACATGCGCTCTTTGTAAGATCACGATAAAATGTCTACAGCATATCTACAACTTTCTTCAGTCACGATTCGGAAAGTACAAATGCTTCTCGCACTCCTTAGCATTTCAAACTTAACACTATGTAGTCGATGACCATTAAACACAATTGATGATTTTATATCCTGTCAATTACCTAGCTTCAAAAGGCACTAGCATCATAGTTCAATGTCCTTTAGGGTTATGTTCTCAGCATCCAACGTGATTTATTTTGTATACGTTTGTCTGACGTGTGTTTGTCTCGGACCTTAAAATAACTTTTACCCTGGACGTAAATTTTGACTGGCAAGTCAGACTTTGTGTCACTACTCCGACATTAAGTGTCGGTGAGGCGACTAACTGGACGGATAAGGAATATAAGAATAGTTTTTACTCCATCAGCATTTCACATTTAACAGCAAACAGAGGGCTTAATCTCTCTAATGGGGTGCCATACATGTCGACAAGCTAAGTTCAGATGTCACCTGTTAGGCCCGTGACTGCTGGTTTAAAGAGGATTGATTTAAAACGTCTGTTCCCTTCAACCTTGACATTTCACAGATTATCACTTTGTTTTAATGACGCATACTTCAAAGGTCAGCATTTTCTTGGAGTCGTAATTATAACGTCCTGTGAAAATCTATAACATAATTATTCAAGCAAAGACGGATGACACATACAACTTTGACTTTAAAACAGATTCTTATGGTTTAGTTATTTCCCAAGTTAGATTATGTTTGATAAAGCATGCGTTGTAAAAGAAAACCTGATTTTGAATGTCAAATCAAAATATGTAGGTCAAGGGATCTCATTATCAACTCACTCGCCCTATTGCTCATTTTGGTGCGTAGGCTAACTAACTTCACCATTAAAAGTTGTAATAAGTTAAAGGCTGCATAACACTTTGAAAGTTGTAACACTTCCGAATTGATTCAGCAATGAAGAAATTAAAAAAAGGAAATAATAAAATCATTTTGTTTCTCAGAGATAATCTGAGACACAAAGACGATCTGTAACATAAATGTTCCAATTTTATCCCGAATCTTTTGCTAAACTGCACGGGAAGTCCCGGGCCCGGACCCGGTGAGTGCCGGCATCTGCTCCGCCTCATCCTAACGGTTCGCACGTTGCTGACACGAGCACGTGTGGAGTAATGGAACACAGTCTTATCGGAAGTGCCGGTTTGGACGGCATGTTTAACGTTGACCTTCGGAGCGTCCATCACGCAAGTATAAGCAAAAACTCGCGCTTGTCTTGAAGATGTAACTCTGCTTAATTGATGAGAAGAACGAGATGGCATTTGAAGATATACATTTTTTTCTCATTTTCTCCCCTTCTTTTTCCAGCGGTAATGTCAATAGCTTTCAAATAAACGTCTTTCCTACGTTAGATGTAGTTTGCAAACAATAAAGGTATTTTGCCTGGACGCCAATGAGGGATGTTATTGCAAAGCTATCTTAGAGACGCTTTCTAAGACTTGAAGATCCGAGTATTCGGAAGCCTGCAACGACTTGATAACTTAAAAGGGCCAGGAACTTTAACCTTCATTAACATTAATCCGACGGGTTACATAACTCCGCCACTTTGAAAAATAAACAGTAGATTTGAGAGCTCTCTAGTGCAGCACCACACCCCCCCCTCCCCATCCGCCCAGGTCTGTACAGTTTAGACACACAGGAGTGCATTATACTGGAGGATGTTGGGTTGTAGAATTCAGGGTTACAGAATTATATACCCTGGTGGAATTATGGTAGTATAGATGTTATAATATGTAATTCGTTAATACGCGTACGGAGAACAGCAGAACAAAACGTGCTGAAAACCTCTTGACATGTATGCGACTTTTAGACACGCGTCAGTTTCTCTCTAAAAGCAGTCATACCAAAGGTCAGCCCACATGTGACAGTCCATTCCCCTCTAAACGAGCTCGGTAATTACTCTGATCCGATAGTTTGTCCTTGTGGAATGTTAATAAGAAGTCAAGCTCTCGGAATGTCTTTTAAGCCCCCTGGTGCTTCTTGGGAATCGTTAAAAGTTGACGTCTAAAGTTCAACCTTTCCCCTCTCTTTAATCTACTTCCTCTGTTGATAAATGATAAATCTACTGCACATATGAATGAGAGCGAGTGGTAATTATATAAACATTATGTGCAGAATACAAATTTAATGGAAATTGATGATTGTCATCGAAAACTATTTGTTTGTGATGACAACAGCTGCACGCATTACACTGACGTTTTGCAATCGGAATGTTAAGATTATTATTTTCAAAATAAAACTTTGGCTCCCGATGGAAATTAATTACAGACTAGCTTAGTCAGGTGGGATAGTGACATTCCTGTTCAACTGTGTCAGTAATGTTTTACTGGTGATGTCAGGTCTAAAAAAGTGTGGGAAGAGGGCAGGTGGCGAAGACGCGAAAATAAAGAAACCCCTGTTTGATATTATATGTATGTCTGCGTTTACACAGGTAACTTATTGAGAACCCGCTGTTATCACAGTATTAGATTTAGAATTCGAATTCACCTGTATAAAATATATATCAAGCGTACCTTCTCCAGGTATAGAAAACCTGTATATTTCGTACTCTCTCGTTTTCTTTGTCGCCATGCCTTGCAAAATAAAGAAAACGAGGCAAAATACAAAGCCCGACAAAAACGCCTAAAAACACGTCAAACCGGCCGGAGCCGAACCTCTGTTTGGAGAGTATATATTTTTGTTCACTACGCTATAACTTTAACGGCGAAGTGAGTGAAGAAAATGAACGCCGTATTCGTTGTTATGAAAAAAAGAACTTCAAAGTAATTTCATGAGTAGTTTGATTGAATTTACGTATTCTTTTGACAGTCTAAGTTATATTTTTTTCTACCAGAGTCCACGTACCGTCATCAGATCACCATAGAAGATGATGTGATGAATATGGAGATATTGGATACAGCCGGACAACTTGGAGAAGTAAGTATCTCACATTCATTTGTCACAGTAAAAAGCGCCCTCTAGCGTCCTAATGGATGTTCAAAACCCAAATATGGCGTCTCCTGGCGTAGTGGCTGAATGTTTAGCCCAGAACCCAGATGTCTTGGGTTCGAATCCGGGGTCCCCTGATTTGTCCCGTCGACGTTGTGCCCTTGGGAAAGGCACTTTACACGATCAGTGGATCATTTAAATCTGACAGATACGCAGCTTGTAATGTTCGGTACAAACCCGCTGTGTTACGCCTTGAGGCGATTTACCGGGTATGCAATACAAACAGATATAGCTTGTTACCTGGAGTAGCGGCAACCAAAGACAAGAGACAAAGTACAACATACTTCCCATGTCTTCTATTCCGCAGGATAGTACAAACCAGTGGGAGGGTCACGTGCGATGGGGAGACGGCTTCCTATTGGTCTACAGCGTGGACGACCGGGAGAGTTTCGAGAACATTGCTCAGCTGAAAAACTTTTTGGACGATATCAAGAAACCCAGAAACGTTTCCATGGTGATGATGGCAAACAAGACGGACTTGGAACGAGAGCGCGTCGTTTCCACAGATGAGGGAGAGAAGCTAGCACAGAATTTGGCGTGTGCCTATTACGAGGGTTCAGCGTTGCTTGGAGACGGGGTCATTGGTGAGGCGTTTGAGGAACTGTGTCGAGAAGTGCGCAGGCGCAAAATGATGGAAGGCAAACAGCGCAGGCGCAGTTCTTCTCAACAAGTGAAGCAGGCGTTCAACAGAGTCCTGACCAAAATTTACAGTTAAATACACATTATACAGATGTATCCATGTATCAAATGCAATATCGTCCAAAATCCAAAGAAAGTTTTAAGATGTATTGTTGTTGTTTTGAATTTTTCTGTTATTTTGTATGACCAGTCCCCTGCAACTTGTCAAGATTGAATCTAAAGGCCGACAGGATAATTATGTGATATCAAAAACGATTGTCAACAGTGAAATGTATTCTGTTATTTTTTTCGCGTCATATGCATGTTTAAGGTGAAAAGTGAAACGTAAAGAGGCATTGTGAAAGTCATAGCGATATGCTGACGTTGTCTTTTATTTAAAAAAAATACAAAATCCTGTTGAATAACGTCATTTTAAGTCCTTTTACGGGCTTACAACATTCCGCAATCTACTGAACTGGTGAATTGCAACATTATATATGACCGGACTTGGTCTAATTAATATCCGGTTACACCAGCGCACCAACTTTGATACGAACTTGTTTACTGGCTATCGCTGTTTTGCACGTCAAGATGAATAATAAATCTGTACATTTATGAGGCAAGTGCTGTTTGATTCTTTTATTGTTGTGTCACCTTACGGGGCTCAAGTGGTCTCGAAAAGGTCAAAACGTCACTTGTAGATTAATTGTATTGTTATTTTGCTGTCAAGATGACTGAAAAACAGAAAGGCTTAGCATTATTATTGGTAGTTCTTGATTTTTAGCCCGTAAAAATAACATCATGAAAACGTACATTTCTTTCTTCTGTTTAGGACGACAAGTAAATATTTAAGATTTGTTTGTAGCGGAAAAAAACAATATTGATTTGAAAGTAGAAATATTCTTCAGTTTTCCACAAGTAAAAAGAAATGTATCATCGCTATGTTTTTGACCTTTTTTTGTAATCGGTTGCACATGTTTTGTAAGAGAGGCTGCATGTCCAATGACCGAGTGACCTTTCTCTGAGTTTTCCCAAGTTATCTAGAGAAGATAACCTCGGGCAGAACCTTCGACAACAACAGGAAACAAAAGATAAACCCTGACACTTTAATAAAGGAAACGCTACGTTCTCATGTATAATCTGTCTTACATCGGAGGTAGCCGGACAACTGTCGATAGCTCCTTGTGCTAAACAGTCTTTGAAACAAAGTTTACGTGCGTTAACGGTAATAAACTGGTGCAAACAGGAGGTAATAAAACTAGGGTAATACGTAGTCACCTCACTCTCGCGTTGGCACCAATGCCTTTGTTGGGATGTCAGGTATCTTCGTTTTTGTTTTCCCCGCAAATATGTTAGTGAGACCATTAGTGTTTAATTGACAACGCATGCATTTTTCTAAGGTCGATTTCATTTTCTTTAGCATCAAAAAAGTAGCATTCGTTCCATTTTCGTTCCAGCACAAAGTTTTAGTTTTCACATGAAAATGACGATAAGTAGAAATATGTAGAAAGTGCACATTTCTATATAATTAAAATTCATCAATATGTTTTTGCCATGCATGTTTTTGTCATCAGACAGACGCCCCAGTTAAGTCATTGCCTTTCATTGACCAAACGTTACATTTTGACAAACGACTACCCAGTGCATTAGAACGGAGGTATGGTCAACAGTGCGGACAGATTAATGCGGTAAGATTGATGGGTCAAACTACCGCAAGAGAAAGGTTAGTCAGGCAATCTACTGTAAATGCAGAAATTTTCGCGGTGGTTTTATGTTCGCGGTGAACTCTTTACCGCTAACTTAACTGTGTGACTGTAGCGCTACTATTGTTTCAATCGCGAACTCAAAACCACCGCGAACACTCCCTACCGCAAAATCAAATCCCCGCGAACATTTCTGCAGTTACAGTATTTCGTAAGGAATGGACAATGGACGCGGTGGTGAAATATGAATGGTTGTGGTGTGAAAAGGTCGCCATGTTGTTTATTGACTTAACACTAATTTGTTTATTGATGACGCCCTGTAGATAATGTAGGTGTAAACAGTATTTTGTACATATATATTTTCGTAGATCCTTTTTAAGATTTGACACGTGGTTGGTTGAGAAATCTTTGGTTGTATTGGTAGTATTGGTTGAAATACTATGATTTGATTTTACATCAAGTACAACATGAAACGTAAAATTTGTGGTGTGTGTGCGTTTCTCATATCGGCCAATTAGATTCATAAACCAATGTATCGACTCATTTTCTATAGATTCTAAACGGAATGCCTACTTTAAAACTCAAGTGAACGAACGGATACACACATTTTGTCACGTACACACCATCGACTCATCAGCGAAACCTGTTACACCTCAAACTACGCCTAACCCAAACAAAGCATTACGGGAATAACCGTCCTTTCCAACAGAGTCATTTTTAGCACCCAGCCAAATTTAAAGCAAGACGAAGATATGCCAAGATAAAAACATGTGTTCCTTGTCAGGTGCGCCTCTTCCTCCGCCCTTACGACCCATCGGGTAATAGACACCCGTTTGTCTATTTCAGGCACGGTTTGTGTACATTTCTGCAGCAGGTGTTTGTATATTTACATACATCGTCCGTTCTGTGTGATTAGGTTACCTTTCTGCTGACAACGCGGCACAAAGGAGGGACACCCGTCTACAAGACAGGTAAGAGATGGTCTCTAAAGAGTAAAGCGTGCCGGGATTGGCTTGTTAGGTGACCTATGACCTCCCCTTGGTTGATTGAGGTCGTATAAGTCATGACGTGTGGGTAGAAATACACGCGACAAATCTTCTCCCTTCACTCTTGGATCGTATCGTTAAGCGGTTAGCTTGGGGCCTGTGAAATTCTGCATAGTTATTAAGAAGAAACGACTTCAGTCGACATTGAGTTGGAATACAACAACTGTTTAAAGGTAAGTCGTTTTACCTGAGTTACAACATGTACCTTGAATATGATTGAGAGACAATTTCTATGATATTTTGCGACAATCGGTTGAAAATTTGCTGCTTTTAATTGCTGTTAAAAAAAAAGTGGCACCGTTTCTAGGGCGAGGTGGGCAGAGAGGAGGGATTGTATGTCTTGACCGTTCTGGTCCTTAAAGACGCGTTTCCTCGCAAATTCTCTTGTCTCTGTTGTGGGTTTTGGTTTACCAACACTTCCGTTCGTGTCCCAAGAAGTAAGAAACAGAGGGCGACTTTACAATCCTTTTCTTACTAAATAACCCGTAAAGGATACCATAGGCCGGCCTTTGTGAACAGTGTAAACCAATACAAAACTTTCCTGTGATATAAAAGAGCAATACAGACATTTACTAGTTATCTGGCTATGTCACTCTTTACTTTACTATACATAAATGCATGTGCAGGTGTGTGGTACAGGTATGTCTAACCAGAAACGAAGCGCTAGTCCCAATATGCCACCCAGCTTGCGATCAGTATGATTTATTGGTATCTACACGTTCACACAGAGAGATCCATAGCCACTGCATAGAGCAAAGTCCACCTGACCCGAGCACAACAGACCAAACCGAATCCCTGCGAAGTCTTTTTATCTTCTACTGAACTCAAACAAACACAGAGTGATCTAGGTAAATGCTTCCCTTTGTGTTAGGAAAAACCTGAAACCGGCTGCCGACTTTCGGCTTAACAAAGATGTCAAGTGGTGTCATCAGGAAGCTTCAGTAAAAGTAGGAGATTGTTGTCCGCTTAAGCGGCCACCCGACCCATATCGTATACAGCGTTTCTTCAAAACAAGTCCACACGTCTATAGCTTAACGTTAAAATTTGTGAATAAGGCTCATGCGAACTTGTATTTCGTTCGTGAAAACAGAAAAGAACATGTAACAAATTTGATATAAAGGTTAAAACATCAGACTGAGTTGACTGATAAAAAGGAGGAAACAAAACCGAGTTTTCATTCCGGAATCCCACAAATTCAGTCCCTGTAGAAGCATACAACTAGATTTGTAGCAAAATCTACTTGGAACCCAGTTATTATAATCCATAAAAGGAAGAGTCACAGTGCACGGTACGTTGAATGTGCTGGTTATATGTATTCTCCAAGCAGAGGTTACGATCGGCGGGTTAAGTAGTGGCCGCAATTTTAACGCTGCCCCACCCTTGTGCGTTTTGTGGCAGAAGTGGAAGGAGGGCAGGATTAAACATTACGGCCACCACTAGCCCCCGATCGTAACCTCTGCTTGGAGAATCGGTCATATGGCTGTAATCGCCAACATTTTACCTGAAGTCCTGTCCGGTGTGAACTGATTCACGACTTGTTTGGTGGGTAATTAATTTGACAGTGTTGACACAACCCCCTTTAACCGGGCAGTTAGTTTATTTGCATCGAGCCGAAGTTGACATGTTTTATGTGCGTGTAAATGCAGACTCCGTTTGTGTTACGCCCATCAGACGTCGTGGTCATGAAATCGGCGAGCCCGTGTGAAACTGTTAGAGCGGTGATATTTGCGTGATAAGGCAGGCCTGTCTGTTGTAGATATGTCTTCCCAGGCCAGTGCTTACAGGCCAAAAGGTTCAACCCGATTCAACAGTAAAGAGAAATGTATATTCCTTAACCAACTTTAACTAATCATACAGCCACCAACATTTACACAATGACCAAGAAGCGAGGAGAAGCGAAAGGTACTAGAGTATACTAGACATTTATATGCATATGAATATTATGATTGTTAACATGTGACCTGTACTTAGCCCAGTAGAGAGAAAAATGTACAATAAAGAGCTTCATTCATTTATTGATTATTTAATTCATTCATTCATTCATTTGTTCAACCCAATTCAAAACCTACAAAGTTGCCAGACACTTCTCACGCAGAAATAAACTTTTTGTATCCTCGACAGTTTCTTTCTTTATTGCTCTTTTTCATTACCTTGATGTTCTGTGAGATGTGGTATGTATATTGGGAAAACAGTAGGCTTTGGTAGTGTAATGTGTGTATAGTTGGGAATCATAACACACGGTGAGTGTAAGAACGAATTTGGGCTTTTGTAGTCACAGTGTAACTGTAGTAAGGGGCATGAAGAAAACCACTTATGGCTTTAATGCTCCGTAAAGCCCCTGTCACACTTGTGCGTACATACAAACCCACATGAGTTGCGTATTAACATGTTTTTGGTTTAGGTTATAAATGTTTGCAGCCGAAGAAGTTATTTAGACTGCTCAACGGTGAGTCAAAGTAGAAAATGTTACTGCGGAACTCATGCGCACTTGCATATACGCACAAGTGTGACAGGGCCCTAAGACGGTGACCATTTCCGTACAGGAATTATATATAGACTGAAGTGTTTGGCCAATGACAATTAACGTGAGCGTGCTCTAAACCTGAAGTACAGACTTGAGTGGTAGTCGTTTATAACCGACATAAAACGAGGTACCACAGCAATGTAATTTCAACTCTGACGACATAACAAAACAGGGACGGGCAGTAGGGATATTTGTGGAGAAAGAGAAATGTCTGGCGATGCGCATGATTTTTGCATCTCATTTTTCTGTCTTCCTGCACCTTTGGTGGAGACGTATTTTTACGCTTACGTATCTTTTTACGCTTTGTGTGTTTTGTTGTATTTTAGTCATACTTATACAGTTTGCATCATATTCCCATAATAAAGTCAAGGGTAACACAGACACAGCTTAGGACGCAGAGACGCCGCCCACGTGCCGCGGGTCCAGTGAGATTGGGGCTTCACCTGGCTATTTAACCTTCATCGACTATTTCACGGTTTCCCAGGGTCCTTTCTACCCCATGTCATTTGTAGAATTTTCTCACCACTAATGATACATTAATCATACTCGTCCAGGCCCCCCAGAAAGCCGTCTGTCAATCAAACCACACATTCCACCGTATCCTGCACGAAGTCTGATTATCAATCTTTATGATATTGACATTAATAGCGTAGATCAACACGGTTAGATCCAGGTCATGTTTTCTTTGGATGAAAGGGTCCGTTGTGTTCACTCAGTGTCACGACAACAGGGTTCGATTATACCTAGTAATCAAACATCAGATATTTGGTACATTCCTACCACGTTTTTGTTGTACTATAGCAGCGTTCTGTCGTGAGTTTTGAATGGAACGTGCACCTGAAAAGGGGGAAAATTCTTACGAAAAAGGGATCCTGGTTGTATTGCTTCATGTGGGTCATCATTTTTTTCAATTCAAAGAACGATAGTGCATGCAAATTAATAAAACCAGTGAGGATGGTTTTGCCTCCAACCTCCAACCCGTGCTTGATAACTATTGCAGCACGGGTGAAGCCATTGACCTTTTGCAGGTGCCAGCGTCGATCTTTAGTTCCCATGGAAACAGAACAAAACATAGAAATGTCCTTGAACTTTGAACCATACGCAAATTTTTAATCACGTGTATTTTGCTTTGTAATTATATGCTTGGCTCGTATCAAACCGTTCTACCTGTAATATCTAACAGCAAAGCCGCTTATGCTTTCAAGCGTGTTGTTTCGCAGAGTAAAAGATGACGTAACATGTCCACAGTCCTGCGTACATTTGTGAAGGTCAACTGTGGTTTAAACAAAGGTCCAGCTGTCTAACCTACCGTGTATTTGTCATAACCACATCGATTGACCTATTTTTCCGTGCTAGGGCCTTTCACAAGTGACAAACAACCTGCTAGCACCACTGACCATGTAATCTAACACAACGTACCGTCCCTGCATTAAAACACCAAACCCTCCTTAAAGTTTAACGACAGACGAGAAATTGTGAAGTGTCTACAGTGGGTCAGATGGCATCCTCTTAACACGCCACTGTCAAGCGCCGGGGTCGTATAGCACTGTTTGTACAGTGCCTTGTTTCTGCTCTGACCAGACCACTACTGCCTCTTAGCACTCCCCAGCGAGCAGTATTCCACTCCAAACCTTACCAGCCGTTACTGTCTATCCACAGGTTGTGCTGTGTACTTGTGCGTAGAAGCAATGCCAAGTTCCAAGAAACAGTGCGGTAAGTAAGTCTTGTTGTACACCTGTGTTCTAAACAGTTCCACTGATCGGAGCATTGCCTACGCAGTGGTGCCTTACTCGTCCTCTTCGCTCCAGAAGGCTTTAACCGGAAGCCAGGTTCTGTGATGTGTACAAACGTCCATGCCCTAGATGCGCCTAGTGAGCTAACCATTCCATTGTTGTCTTTCTGCATGATGCATCCCAGAGCTCGAGGATGTATCCGTTCCTAAAAACAAGCCCAAATTCTCCATTCAGAATTTGTCTCATATCTTTTGCCATTTATAGAAAGTCCACTTTAGTGTTGACTAAACATCGTTTATAGATCGTGAGATCTAAGAAAGCCAAGGGAAGAACAATTGTTTTCTTCAATTCTTGTGAGGTTTATATAGCCTCCTTCGCAGCTTGTACGGGAGTTTCGCTGCCGAGGAATCTATGTCGCCGAGGGACCTTGGCCCGTGTAAGAACTTACGTCACCCCCCTTCGCCCGAATGTATACGCCGCCGTTCTAGGAAGCCTGCGAAGGAGGCTAAGGTTTATACGCTACTCGGCAAATAAAGAAGCGACAGGCCCTAGGGGGTTTCGGAAAACGTTTTCATAATGGAGTTCTGCAGGCCAGACTTTTCTTATACCTTGTCCTTGTGGTTGGTGATTAACACATACAGCAAGAGTATCTCCTTCCCCATTCCACTCCTTCTGGCCACATTTATACTACTCCACGTCTCAGCTAGTTGTCTTAACTGTCCTTTTGTAGAAACATAGACGTTCAATGGACAGAACATTTAATGCTTTATTTTAAGAAAACTAAATACTCAGTTTTCATCATATCTTCCACTGATAAGGATTATTTATGCAAGGACTATTTGACGCTACTGTACAGAAAGAAAATGTTATTAATGTCACTCCTCGAACTCACGGTGATATTTTTGGCAAATTTTACGGTTGATTTCATGTACATAGTGACCCTCTCTCGGTTAGGTTTCAGACCCACACACGGAGGAATCTTGAACTTGTATTTTTACTCCAGGACGTTTGTTGACAAAAGAGTTTTCTTGTGCAGTCAACTGCATCATTCAATTATTGTAAATTTGAACTGAACGAAAAATGGGAGAAGGGTCACAGAAACTTTCCACGGAAGGCTAGCAGTGGGTTAAGCTCCCTTTTCAATTAGAATTAGCCAGTCGAGCATTTCCATGTAGCGATTTAATCAAGGAAGCTTTTTTGTATACAGTACAAGGATGTACCGACTCACCTAGAAAACTTGATACTAACAAGGATACAGAAGTAAGAGGGTAAATGCAAATTAAGATCAACGGTCATTCCTTTAACGGGACGATCCTTTCAAATTGATCTATTGATCGGGATGGCTGAGAAGTTGAAAGGGTCAGTTTCTTTAAGAAAGCTTACAAAAATAATATAGCATCACCATTTTGAATTGGCACCAAGAAAATGAATGTCCTCCGATATAACATAAATATTTCTCTTTATGCAGGAGATATATCAACTTCCACGGATGACAACCACTCTCAACAATAGGGTTCTTCGCGCCAACATTCCGACACAATGGAGTAATAATAGTCTTCACATAGCTTCTTAAGAGTCAAGAACAGCGTCTTGGAGACATTTGGAAAGTATAGTCGTCTTTCCTCCTAACACGTGAACTATGAACAATCATCAGCGCTCGGCATCTGGTCCTAAAACCCCGGATGTGAAGCTAGTGGTCATGGGAAGGATGGGCGTAGGCAAATCAGGTGGGAGATGTTTTTATTGTTGTTTACTTTAGGGTAGTAGCTTTGATTTTGGGTATACCTTACTTCACTAGATGGATCGACACATTTTGCAGTCAAGCGTTACTGAAAGGAAACTCAACTGATATTTAGCGCTATATTATGCCCCCATTCCACTAGGACGGCGCTCTCGCCGCGCGCTCTCTGCAACCTAGAATTTAACAGAGCGCTCAACTGATTTCATATATTCCAAAATAGAATCTGGTTATTAGCTTTGTGTGGTTTGTTGTCTTTTCAATCATGCCTTTATCTTTTGCATGATATTTCAATCATGAAGTCAAAGGTTACACAAGTGATCACAAATCATATAGATCGCAGTGAGAGCACAGCGCGATCTCTGTCTAGTGGAATGGGGGCCTTAGATATCTTTCTACAAACGTACACATTGCAAGGTATGGTGCACAATCTGGAGAAACTCATGTACTATCAGACCAATCTAGAACACTCAAAACTACTTTACTTTAAAACTTTCCAGTCACGGCTGTTGTAGTTTTAGTCCTTGAAATATCTTAGAATGCGTGATTATCACCATATTTGGAGATTGGTAGTGATGTTGACGACGTCGAATGTAAGGTCAAGATCACCGATAAGTTCAGAAGTTAAGTTCAAACAACACGCGTATGATGTCATGTTGTGGTCGGACGAGATAACAGAGAGATACCGCTCGTCGTAAAACACATTCCAGCGCTGCTTCCAATTCTGCTCTAATTCAAGATTATTGGGACAATGCATATATGGGAAAAGTTTATCAGATAACCTCGTGAACAACTTCTTTGATGAAATAGATATTTAGATTTTTATGCACTCAAGATATGAGGGCTTCAAAGGCAGTGATATTCTCACTATTTAGGTTGGTCTAGATTTGGTGAAGGGCTGCACCCCCTCTATTTAGATTCGAAGGGGAGGGGGTAAGTTTCGTCAAAAGCTGCATTGCCTTCGTTAGAAGCAGCAGCAAACAACAAGTTACACACCCCCATCTCGTTCTTTTTAGGTGTATCTTGGCTTTAACTGCTGTAAATTCAGAAATTTTCGCGAGGATTTGATTTCGCGGTAGAGAGAAAATGAAATGTTCGCGGTGGTTTTAACCTCGCGTTTGAACCAACAATAGCGCTGCTTTACGGACAGCCAGTCTAGTCAGATAACAAGATAGCTAAGTGCACGGCCGCGCATCTACTCGGCAAGGTTGCTTTAGGATCCTATAGACGTCCTGATCATTAATTTCTCGCAATCTCTTCCGACCGTACATATTGTTACATGTATGTACAGTATCTAAGTACAATGTACAGAACGCAATGCTTCAAATAGAGAAGGTGTAGGAGGGCAAAATATTTCGGGTGGTATTAGGTTTTAAGACCTCACCGCGAAAACCGCGAACATAAAACCACCGCGAACATTTCTACCTTCACAGTATGCGTCGTTTTTGGTAGTGACGTAAAGAGCAGACCCAGTAGATTTACCACTGTTATCACAGGGAAACGTTACACCCTGTACGTTTGCCGAGACTCCGCCGTTCAAACAGGACAGGCGTGTCTCTCACAGGACACTGTTTATCTCAGCACGGAACATCTGGACGGCTGGACAGACATGTGTGCCTCACTCTAAACACTGTAAACTAGGCAGTGGTGTACCAGTCAATGTATGAATGTATGGGGATATGGGGCAAGGGGGCATCTGGCCATTCTTGCAGTGTAGCTGTGGCTTTTGGATAGAAGAAAGAAAGTCTATGACTGACACTGCTCTGGTTATAGGAAGTTGAACGTACTCAGAGCACCTGAAAATGTATCTAAATGAAGACGAATTTTCATAGGACAAAAACGGTTGCTATATTGGTAACCAGTCATTCTTTAGCAAGCGATTGCAATTGTCTGGAAGGTATTATTGACTTGTTGCCCGTTTTCCTGAAAGTTAAAAGTATTCAGAGTACCTAAAAAAATATGTATTGAAGTGAAGACGAATTTTCATAGGGAACAAACGGTTTCTATCGATCGGTAACCATTCTTTCTCCAGCAAGCGTTTATCTGAAACGGATTGTTGTTCCTACCCGATTTCGTATTGTTTTTTTCTTGTAATGTGAACGACGAATACTGTATACGTTTACTGCATACGTTTATATTATAAAGTAACCAACATGTACATTTTTTTCCTCCCCTATCTAGCTCTGGTGGTGCGGTACCTAACACGAAGGTTCATCTGGGAATATGACCCCACTCTGGGTAAGTTACCACGCCCCCCTCCCACCTTCCACGACAACGTTTTGATTTATATTGGAATTATTGGCATCATAAACTTATCACTTAGTACCTTCAAGTGCATAGGGCGCTATGTACTAGTACGTCTTCAATGTATGATATGTGACAGGATATTGCCCCCCTCTCAACGTTGAACGTTACAAGAAAAACAAGTGAAGACTTAATATTTTGACCTTGACATGTGTGAGGAAACCGACTGACTCGAGTCCCCAAAAGTAAAAATACGATTGTAAAAGCTTATACGACAGTCATATAGCTACTGTTACGTAACCATAGTCACACTTAGTGGTTTTAAACAGATCACAGTTAGAATACCACTAAACAATAATGAGTAATATTGATTTTAGATCATCAGTTTCTGTACAATGTATGTAAATCCCCTCAGCGCCATCCTACGGTTAGCTGAGCCCCGGCAAACTAACGTTAACTAGTTCTCAGGCTAATAAATAATATGTTACAGTATTGCTAAATATATACATCAATCAACGGAGTCAACTTTGAAGTGATAAAAATAGATTCTTAATCGGCAAACGGCCAATTCTCCACGGTGACTTTCCCTAACCCACGAACGCCCACCGCCCGGTACAATGTTTGTTTAAAGGATTTGCCGGTCTAACTGAGGACTACAGAAGAGATTTGGGTCTGTTACCGGGCTTACGGGTCTACAAGGGGTTTGTAAGGCTGTGCACGCGTGTAATGTAAACGAGTCTTATCCTCGACCACCCAGCGTTAACGTTGTATAAGAATTGCTCTTGAATGTTATTCAAAATTCGCTTTAGGCTCCACCGGATCTTCGTTGCGTGGGGTGATAATCGCTGTGTTATGTATTTGAGGCGTGTAAAACGCTGTATATCGAGTTGACAGATTTGCACGCACTGTGAAAAAGACAGATCCTTCATTTTACTCTAACAAAGCGCATGTTATCTTTGTCTTGAAATAATTGGATTTGTTGCATGATTCATTTAGGGGTTTGTCTCACGAAATCTCACCATGCAGCAAAGTGCCTTGAGACCACGTCGACTATACTAATAAAGGCGGGGGCTGACGACACCTAGCGATTTTGTTTCATTTTGCATCATACTAAGCAATTCACCGCTACATGTAAATATCTTTCAAATTCAATACCGGTATACATACATTATAGAAACGGATATTCTAGCTTTTCATTTCTCGCTATTCTCCCGTCGTAATCCCTCTCCTTTTTTCTTTCTTCTTAGAATTTTCATACAAGCACCAAACATTGGTGGACGATGACGTCGTCTCCATGGAGATATTGGACACGGCAGGACAGCTATATGGGGTGAGAATTTTGTTCTTTTTTGTTCTCTTGTGTTCTGTTGGGCTGCCTGTAGCATATATTCTTTGCACATGTTATTGGAAATATCGAAAAAAGATTATAATTTGAACTGCTGTTGGTAGTAGTATGTAAAAGATAACAGGGGTATGGCAGTCCATCGTGTACGTAGAAAGTGCTTGGTATTGTGTTGTCCTTATCAATGTATAGACATGTCTCTAAATATTCTTTTGCTTTGACCTGTAATTTACCCAGTGAGTATATATGTACAATAAAGGTCTTCATTCATTCATTAATCAATTAAACGGCCTCAATTTTCGAATGCTCTTACAGGACAACCGCCGGCAGTGGGAGGGTCACGTGAGATGGGGTGACGGCTTCCTATTGGTCTACAGCGTGACTGACAAGCAGAGCTTCCATGATGTCGGCAGGATGAAAGAGTTTCTGGACGAAGCCAAGAAACCTCGCAACGTCACCGCTGTCATACTGGCCAACAAAATGGACTTAAATCACGAGAGATGTATTTCAACGGACGAGGGAGAGAAACTCGCACAGGAGTTGTCGTGTGGATATTTTGAGGGGTCTGCGTTGCTAGGCGACGGCGTCATCTCGGAAGCCATTGAAGAATTGTGTCGGGAAGTGCGCAGGCGTAAAATGATGGAGAACAGAACGCGCAGGCGCAGCTCTTCCCAGATGGCCAAGCAAGTGTTCAGCAGAGTTCTGACAAAAATATACAACAGTTAGAATAGTAGAAAAGCTTATGTATTTATACTTATGCCAGGTCTAGTACATCTGCGTTATACCAAAAGGTTTCAGCTTCTCGTAACTTTTCAAACACTAGCTCTACATTATCACATTTAAGGCAGTTTTCTTCTGAGACGTTTGCACTCACTTTAAGCAGACGTTTAAGCAGCGCTTTAAATTACATCATCACAAATTTTCGATCAGTATTAACGCTGTTACATTATCTTGAAATTGAAACCAATCAGAACGTTGTTTGTTCCTGTCAACCTAGGCATAGTGTTGATACGTTTTTTTGTAAGTACGAGAAACCTAGGTATACTGTAACTACCTGTAAATATTGATGTTGTCACTAATTTGGAATTGGCGAACTGTAAAGTCCACATGTACAGTAGCTGCCATTGTCATCTTCAATAGTTTCGTACAGTTCAAAAAGTAGGAACATGTACATCCTGGCATGACTGGCTCAATTTTATTAGATTTATGGAGTCTGCAATACTGAAGTTATTTTTCAATTAGCAAGCTAAGTGTCCAGTACTTCTTCCAAATCTATATTTTGAAAAACTTAAGACTGACAAATGTAATGTTCAGAACTCTTTTATTGCGATACAAAAGAAACAGATAAATACTGATCATGAGATTCAGGAAATGTGAAAATTGATATTAAAGAAAATATCAATTCATTGTACTGTTGCAAAAGTTCAAAGCAGGGTCAGTCTGATAATTGATGCATTCCACAGCTGTGCGGTCCGACTAATATCACGTGTTCTCAGTTGCCAAATTTGAACTCTAGTAACCCCACGTATTTGTTCACATTCTTGTCAAACTTTCCCAAGAGCAAAAGGGAAGTGTCAGATTCCCTCGGTACGTAGCTACACGTCCATGTTTCCGATTGGTCTTTGGTCATGTTAGTCACGGAGTCTGGGCTCTTTAATACTACGTCATCTGCATCCGGGACATCTACCCTAAAAGTTACCTCCCTGTCACGTGACAAGATCCCGGCCAATGGCTCGTACAGGCAACATCCGGGTCCCCACATTCGTCCAATGATTTGTGGGAACGTCTTGCAGCCGGTTTCTAATGGGTGCAAGCATCTCAACAAGAATGTTGCCACGAGTGGAAGGTCGTCGTGACGAGGAGGAAACGTCGTGCCGTAGATTTCCAGACAATAGTCCCCTGCTTTCGGACAACAGGTAGTTACGGTTGCCTTGTGCTTTATAGTTTCGCAAAAAGCGAAATCGTCCATGTTCTCTCTGGTTTCTTCGGCACAGTGGAAGAAATGATGACGTAACAGAAGCGGTTGCGTCATGGCTAGACTTACGTTATATTTGCCTGATCTGCTGATGAGGCAAGGGCGTGGTGGAACGTCCAATGCCAAGCCAAAGTCTGAGAAAGTGGGGTATACCGGACCCCAGATGCTGTCGTTTTGACAGGGGAAAGGTTTGCAGTCTTCCTTTGCGGCACTACAGCTGATGCAGTAGTTCACAACGTTTCGCTGTTGTCCCTGAGAGTGTTTGGCAAATAACTGCAGGGCGTATTCGCCTTCCTGAGGTAGATGTAGCAAAAGAACGGTTTTGTCGCCTAAAGCCTGTGCAAGAGTGTACCGATCGAATTTCTGGACGCCATGTTCAGTTCTTAGGGACAGAGAGTACATGATCTGCTTCTGATTGGGATTTTCAAGCTGTACCTCGACCTCACCATTGTCCGACGTCAAGAAATAGGACGCGTTTTCATTTTCGATAAGCCCGAACTCGGAGAAGTAAGGTTGCCTCGTGCCGAACTGGCCATCTCTGACCACAGGAAATAACGTGATACCGTTTGGCTCCTTCTCACAGATAATGACATAGGAATATACAAGTTTTAAAGTGCCATCTTTGGGGTCTTTTGCAAATATGATAAGCCCGTATTTTCCTTTCGTTGGAGTTCTCACATGAAACGATATTCTGTGTTTGGTAACGGAATGTACGACGAAATTTTCGAGTCCGTTTTCGTCAAATTGCTGCGTGTACAGTCTGTGTCTGAATTCAAGATGGCGGTTGGTTTGAAAGGTTAGTTCAACCTGACCTTGGGATCTCACGACTGCGCGTGCGTGGGACACGGGGAAAATCCTGCTGGTAGCCAGAACTTTCCCAGGACCCCATGTCCCTGTATATTCTGGAAAAGGCACGCCGTTGTCCTTTAGTGTGTCGCAAACGATCATATACTGACAAACTTTCGCACCTTCGTTACCCGAAACTTCTGCATGGGGCTTTCCGTAGATGTCCAAAACGTAAGTTCCCGATTTCGGTACATCAATGGTGAAGTTTTCATTGCAGTCCCATGTCTCTTGCACCACGTATCGGTTCAAACTGATCCCACCGACTTCACTTTCTCCCTCCTTCGTCGTAAGCTCATAGACAATCCTAAACTCCTTGCGTTTCTCCTTTGAAAATCCGAGAGTCAGCTCCACAAAGTCACCTGCAGGAATGACCACAACCGCACGGTGGCTCTTCAGTTCGAGCCCTAGTCGGTGAAACATGGGCCAGCGTTTGACACGCGACTGGAACTGGGTGATGGTCAGATACTTTTCTACGAGCTGCCACTCGGGACAGTCCGGGAAGTGGGTGTCAATCAGGTCCTCGGGATCCGTGAGGAAGTAGAATTCTTCGTACTTGTAGACGTCATTGACGTTCTCAATGGCACCGCCATTCTCTTCTACGATAGAAAAACAAAACATATCATGGTGTAACAAAACCTTGGATTTTCTAGATGCAGTAAACGGGGAAATGTTTTCAGTGGTTTTATGTTCGCGGTTTTCGCGGTGACCTATTCGCTGGACACTGCGAACTTACAACCAGCGTTCTTTTGTTCAACCGCGAACTTAAAACCAAAGCGAAAACGTCATTTCCTCCCTACCGCGAAATTAAATCTCTACAAACATTTTCCCTTTTAAAGTAAAGACCATGGTTGTAATGATCGGGGGAATGTGCTCTAAAAAGTTTTTAGGTATGTTCATTGTGTGTACTGTAAAAGTATACCCTATATGTCATGCTTCTTGGTAATTTATTTTGAACAGTACTAGTACAGTTATACATCAGCTTGACTAAATCGCGCTTCTAGCGGCCGGCCCGACTGTTACCGCCCCCTAGTCATAAACCTCGGCCAACGTGAGATTGTTCAAACACAGTGTAGGTAATACATGTATTGAATTGCAACGAAAAGGACATGCCAGCAAAATAGTAGCCTCAACCAGGCTACACAGGTCGCTGGAAAAATAGAAGAAATTGGCAAAATAGACAGACAATTTGCCAGAGGTGTTGACTGGCTAGGGAGAACAGTTTATGACTCTACCGTTTTTCCAGCGACTTGTGGAGCCTGGTGGAGGCTCGCAAAATAGGAAGAAGAACTTTATTTCACGACAATACACCTTTCTCCCACGGCGGACATGATAGAATGAAAACGAGGCCAATGAGGCAAACAGACAAATGATATTTACAGATTTAGTTTTCCTCCAAATCACACTAAATTTCAAAATATGATATCCAATTATCAATATTATAATTAATGTAAAGCACAGAAAATTTGCCGCAATTTAGAGCCTCGTTGACCGATCCCATAGACCCGCTTCAAAACGTCGCCGAAGGCAAAATAAAAACATAAAAAATCAGATATTTGACAGGCATGCAGCCACTTCCGCATTGGTCGATTCTCTAATTACCATGTTATCATTGGTTGAAATGCTAATTGTGAGGGACAGTCAGGATGGGTCTAATGTTTGCCACATTGGCCTCGTGTTCATTCTATCATGTCCGACGCGTGAGAAAAAAGAAAGGTGTATTGTCATAGTACAATGTATGGCAAAACATTTTAAACATAGTATAAAATAGAGATATAGATTAAAACTTAAAATCCTAATTAAGTCTGATAGAAAATATGGGCATGTCGCCTACCTATAGCCCTGACGCCTCGCGCCGCCCAGTGACAGTCGACCAGGCGCCACTCCCCGTCCACCAACACGGCGTTCCACGTGCCGCGGTGCTGCTTCCGGTTGTCATGGAAACTGTGGTCCGGCAGACAGTCGTCACTCTTCTTGTATCCCTTGATCACGTGACACTTCAGACTAGCGGCACTAGGAGAAAATTAAAATGAAAATGTATCCATCTTGTTTTTTACCGATCTTTTTTTCCGCCTTCTTACATTGAATTTAAAGTCTGCAGAGGATGTCATCCATAACATTAACTTGCTGTGTCCTTAGTGTGTATAATTATATGTAATCAATCTGTAACTTTCTTTACCTTGAGGATCCGGACATAATGTCTTTAGGATAATCTACCTTTTAAAGCACTACCAAGCATTTGGATGCTATATGATAGAAATTATGATAAATGTTTACATTATTCGAACTTCAGGAAATTAATGAAATGTAACTTTTAATCCTTGTGTATATACATATAACCACTATTCACGGCGGAATGGGCCCCTTGAAATAATTAATACTAAGACATAACTCAAATACAAACTGCTATAACATTTTTACGAGTAAGTTGCGTTGATTCAAATAATGCCATTATACATACCTGCAGATCTGTTCGAAGAGCTTAGCGCAGGTGCCTTTTCCCTCCTTGATGGCCTTCAGGTAACCGAGAGGGGATTCTTCAACTACGTCATCGCCGAACGTCATATCCTGTAGATTCTGCGCAGTGACCCAGTGGAAGAGCATGCGCACTTTCTCCAGGTCAGAGAGGTCTTCGACGAGGAGGGATTTCACGTGCGTTGCGAAGGTGTCAGCTGCTTTCGGGGGCTTTCGAAAGACAAATTTATGCAAATTGCATGTAAATCAAACTTGACACTTTCCATCATTGGTTACTGCTAAAATACATCTCCTATGACAAATTCAAATGATGATAAGATATATTCTATTCTATGTATATACCATGGCAAGTCATGTAGCCTCCTTTGCAGGCCTTGTGGGCGGCACCGGCTTTTGGGGGGGGGGAGCGTTGATTCGCGATTTTCGGGACTTATCGGGACCAGGCTCTTTGGCTGCCGCACCGGTCCCCTTAGTAGATACGGTCTCCCCAGCAGATAAGGTACCCCAAGCAGATACAGTCCCCCAAGCAGATACGGTCCCCCAGCCAAAGAACCTGGTCTCGATAAGTTGACAATCGCGAATCAGCGCGCTCCCCCACAAAATAATCGCCGGCGCCGCCCGGGAGGCCTGCAAAGGAGGCTACAAGTCATGCACAATAATTTGGTACCACCAATGCAGGGTCATGACACAATATTCCCCTTATCACCAAGTAATAGGTGTGGAACATAACATGACTCAACTGATCGTGACATCGTTATGTAAAATATGTTACCAACACTTATTGATAAAAGCCTACAAAGCCGCTGTGGGAGTGAATGGGGTTAAAGGGCAATTATTCCAAAGAGATGCTTCATAGAACCTCAATGAAAAGATCAAAGTTCATCTTACCTCGAGTGCGTGGTACACAGCATGCACTTCTATGTGCTTGAACAGCGAGGTCTCCTCTTTGCCCAGAACCGCTGTCTTTTTCCTCTGTGGGGCGTTAGGCTCGGGTATTTTCCTCTCAATTGTTTCATTGGATAGATTCTGTTCCTTAGCGTTTCCATTGCTTGAGGGCTGCTCTGAATTACTATGATGTTCTTCCGCGGGTTTTCTTCTACGTTCTTCTAGCTTTTTGTTCAAGTCAAAGTCGCGGAGCAGTTGAAGCATTCTTCTTTGTTTGCCTGTTGTTGTATCATTAAGAGCTTGATCTGTGATATCCTCCTGCGTTTGTTCTTCGCTGTCTTCTTCGTGATCAGTCACGATGACTTCAGGAAGACCCTTAGCATTGTTTCTATTCATGTTTACGTTGTCATCTGTTGTGCTGCTTGTGATTCTATCAGAGACAACAGTAGTTTCTGTACATTCTGCTTTGTCGGTAAGTTCTAACAGGTTCTTCCCTGCTACTTGTATATTTTCCTCTTCAGATGTGTTAGTCGTCGCCCCAGGCTGATCTTTGTTCGCAACCTTTACAGCATTTCCCGCTAAAGAGACGCTGTTTTCAACGACACCTCCATTAAGTTCTGCCTGAGGATTCATAATACCTGCTCCGGCTTGGTTATTTTGTAACACACTTGCAGGGTCTACGGCCTGCAATACGATGTTAACTGCTACGCTGAAATTATCCCCTACATGAATCTTCTTGAGAGTGTCCCCGTTTCCGTTTTGTAAAAGGAGTTCCACCGGTCCTTTTGGAGATGGATTGTTGTTGTTCTCTTGAACAGGTGCATTGTCCTCAAGTGGATTGTTAATGGCATTTTCAGTCCCTTCTGGTACCGGACCGTTTTCTCTTGGTACGTTCACTTCCTGAGCGGCATTCTGTGTTGTCTGAGATTCTTCACTTGTCGCGACCACAACCGCCGCTACATCGTTCGCTCCTGAGACGGCACTTTCGGTGACTGCTGCATTTTTGTCTACCTTTGAATTACGTATCAGGTCCTCACTGGTTATGACAGTGTCACTGGCACCCAACGAGAACATTTTTGTCGGAGAAACGTCTGTGCTGTTCTCTCCATTACCTCCTTTTCCATTTTGTGCAAGTTTGCTCTCAGTCGAAAATTGGTATCCTTCTGTTTCGGCGCCGTTTTGCTGAATCCCTGCCCTTGTGCCTACAATGCTGGCGATGCCCACCTTTTCTGTGCCGTTACCGTAGCCATACCCTGACGTTTCGTCCGGATTGTTATCGTCTAAAGAACTCAGGTCATCGTCGCTTGAGTCGAAGGTTTCGTCCGGGATGACGATGAGAGTTTCTGTGCCGTTCGCTACGACGGCCTTACTCTGGCTTCCCGCCGCCGCTGCCTGTAATGAAAGAAGCGGGTAGTAAAAACATTTATATACTAGCTCTATATGTGACTCTCTTTGCATACTTGAATGGATATACTGTAAATGCATTTAAGTTAGCATGGTTTTAGTTTCGCGCTAAGGATCAACTGGAGTGTTCGCGGTGGCTTTAATTTTCAGATTGGCAGTTTGGAAGTGATTGAAAGCGACGGCAATTTAACGTTTAGAAAAAATAGTTTCTACTATTTTTCTCTAAACTTTAAATCGCGTTAAATCGAGGTCGCTTTCAATGCGATTCAAGTGGTTTGATTGGTCGGGGTGTAGATTGTAACAACCCCTTTTCACTATGAGCTGAGACCGCGCTGTGACCGCTGGGTGACTAAAGATTTGACAGATTGTTTTTAGAAGTCGATAGATATAAAGAACAAATTTTTTCTTTCATTTGGGTGTTTTTTTTTGTCTTTTAAATCCTACTTTTATGAAATCAAGGGTCACACAAATCCAATTTTGGTCGCTGCACGGTCGCTCAGCGATCGCCGTACTCATACATGTAGTAGAAAGGGGGCTTACTTTTTGATACCATAAAATAGGCTTAGGCTAGAGAAAGGGTTGGCAGTTTCAATGTGGGTTATATCATGGCACGTCGAGACGGAATCTTTGCTGTGTTACCTTTCCTTTTGTTCCTCGGCTGCTCATGTTTCGACAAACCTGACATAAAAGGGTCTTGTTGACTATTCAAGACGGACATAAACAAAAGACCACGTTCCAGAAACAGCTGACACACACTTCTCCCGCCATAAACAATGCCAAACTCTGCTGACAAAATATGTTTACCACCAGACGGGTTTGAACCACTCCCGACACACACCACTGGAGAACGCCAGAAAAATATTGATACTGGAAACAGAAGTATTCAACATCGCGCCGGAGACATTTTCAGTTTGTTTTGAGTCGTTGAAAATAAGTGGTGAAAGAAGCGAAATACGCATTTTATCTTCTCTTACATTTCTACCATTACAAAGAAGCAAGGAGAAGTCGAAACCATGTAGTTTATAATTCTTGTAGTAATTTGACAATATAAAGTCGCATCTGGCAGTGTATACGATTCTTTTGTTGTGTCCTGTACTTAACCCAGTGAGTATATGTGCAAAATTAAGGTCTTCATTCATTATTCAACGTTACTGATGAACGTTGCTGATCCAACTAATGAGAGAACTTTCTGTGCTTAACAGATGGCGGATAAACAGGACGCAGTTCAAGTAGCAATTTTGTAATAATTAGAGCAGAACAACATCATATAACATTTATGCAACGGGTGAATACTTATGTCCTTGAATAACGTACCGGACGTAAAGCTATACACGTCACATGAAAGAAAATGTGCAGATACCTCTTGACTTGAGCCGCCAGCTCTTCGCTCGCTGGGTATCTGAGGTAGCGGTGGATGGTACAGAGGTAGAACTGGATTCTTCTGAGTCGTTCCGTCTTTATGTTTGATGGAAGGCAAGACGTTTGCAGGCTGTAGTGTCTTCCTCGCGTCAGCCTCGATGGCGTTGAGGTCGGGACCGCGACCGAGCGGGCGGAGCTGGCGGCGGGGGAGATTCGAAGTCCCGCTTGAGGCTTCGATGGCTTCCTTGTCTTTTTGTCGAGCAACGAAACTCCTGTCTGTCTGAGTTCCGATCGTCGTACCACTGGGGACCGCGGCGGTGGATGTACCGCAACCCATCCTGGTACCTAGTTCACCCGCTGACGATCTCAGCAGCACGCGTTATGTTCGATACGTTCACAGAGCTTCGGCAAGAACTGTCCAATCAGAAGCAAGCGGTCACATGGGGTCATCCATCCTGTAAAGAAGAGGCCGATATTGGACGTAAGACTCTCAACATGGCACTGGAGAGTGGGACATAATAACTGACAAGGAGTAGCCACCTCTCTGGCATAACAAAACATTCCATGTACGTGCTGCAAGCGTGTGCTTGTTCAGCTTGTTTGTGCTTACCTAACGCACGCATGCGCAAACAATAGACCAAGGTCAAGCCATTGTTTTCAGCATACAAAAAATACTCTCAAATGTCTGTAGATTGTGCCCATATAGACAATTTTAGCAGTCATTTTCAAAAAAGAAATCCTCATAAACGTAACATCATGTCCAACAAGATACAGTTGAAACTGTTTTTGAATTGGCAATGTCAGCTTTAACATATAGGCACACATGTATCTTTGTACAAGTGTTCTTCTGTAGTTGCGTAAGGAAATATTAGAACGCCTATCTAGAGAGTACAAAATTAACATATTACTTTAGAATATCAGAGTTTGTACCCCACTATGTATACACGTTTTTGTCAATACTAACTTGTGTAAACCGGAGCACTTTACTACTCAGGCACCACTTGTAACAGATAAGAACAAAACAGCTCTCAGCCAAGCACCTCTCTCTGATGAAATGTTTTGTCCCAGCCTTGAAAATATTTTGATCTGGTGCTATAGGTTGAGAGGTGCTAGCTCTTGAGCTCATGGCGTCAGTTTTCATTTACTCTGTAAACAATTTATTCACAACGAATGTCCTTGATTTTTGAAAAGCAACAAAATCAATAATACGCTGACACTACGAAATACTTGACGACACCTTCTTGTAATTGTTTGCATACTTTCGTAGCATTGTGGCGAACACGAAAAAGGAGACTTCTTTTTCATAATTCTGTTCTGTTGAAATAAAGTCACGATCTTTTTTATCATTGTAGACGTGGGTGTTTGTGTCGAAATCGTCTTATACAGAGAGTGGTCGCCGAATTATAAATATGCATTTGATAACATTGAAACTTACATAAATACAGTACATTTTTTTAAATATTCTGATAGCCTTTTATAAGCTTCCCCCACAGGTGAATACTTGCGGATGATAGATAATTACACAAAATGTCTTTATAGAACACGCCTAGTTCTAGTGTGTTATTCTCCCACGCTATCAGGTAACGGAGGTTATAACCTTTGTTGTGAAAGTAAACATAGCACGAAATAATATGACTGATAAAGGACAAAACAAAATACCCCTATTGTACCAACCATACAAATGTATGCGATCTTATGAGTATACAGGCGATAGACTCAAATTTGCCGGCCAAGATTGTTCCCATTTCTGGTGCTGATTTTCAGATACTTATAAAACGTTTTATGCAGTGCTGGCGACTTATGTTTGAAAAGCATTTTGTAAATACTAACGTGAATTGACATTTAGTCGGCTACTTAATCAATAAATTTTATACAGTGATAACAAAGCATACTATTAATAGCTGGGATAACGCAAATTGTTGTCATATACATGTATGTTCCAACCTATGCTGAAAGCACCGTAGTTGATTAGGTAATATTCATATGATACGTCATTCATATTTCATAGAGTAGTCGAGCGTCAAATCCATCCATTATACCACACACAGTTTCACATTTTGAAGTATTCCCCTGGCCATGCATATGGTTCAGAGCAGATTACGTAATATACATGATTCAAGTGCAATGCCAATCCAACTGTGAGCATACTTAACAACATTGCGGTTGTATAGGTATTGAATGTTCACCTGCGTTGACATGTCCGTCTGACCATATTCCCATATAGTTTTGCCGCAAAATTTCGTTCAATGACAATCCTAAGGCTTGTCAGCAAAGGAACAACTTATTCATGTCAAGAACATACTGTGCAAGCTGCAAATGCAGTCAACACTGACCAAGAATACCATTCAGGAGAACGATAAGATCTGGTCTATGTGGACAGGTGGTTACTACATATAGACAATTCTTGTGTCAATTGGGAAGCTTACATAAGGGAACACCAAAAGGAAGTCACACTGGCCAGGTAGTCCTTATGTATGGGTGGTCACCTGTACAGATTTGACTATATGATATTGCAAATCTGACTAGAATTTGTCGCCACAAACGCGTGTAATCTGAAGCATGACTTTACCATGTAGGTGGCATTTTTGTTGTTGAAAATCTTACCTTTAAAGATGATAATGTCCTAAATGCTTCGAAATGTTAACGCTGAAGCTCGCAGTATAAGGCACAACAGATCTCTGCTCCGTGTACATGTGTGTAAAATCTCCAGCACAGCTTCAGCGGCGTGTGTGCGTCCATCCCCCGGGCGACTACATCTGATATCGCGCCGCCGAGCCGTTTGAGGAAACGTAATCCTGGTGTTGCCAAACAGCATGTAAACAATATGTTCCAATCAATAAAGGAAACAAAAGAAATGGACGAGTGCTCCAGTGGCGGCAATCAATATGGCGTACAATGTTTCACTTAACGACACCCTCGACGCAGCATGGGGGGACCAAAATGTTAGTTTAGATTTTATTTTCTGATTTTATGAAAACAATAGCAGCCCCACAATATGGCTCACGAGTAATTGAACTGACTACATGTTCGCATGTTTATTGGGTAAATAAGTTCGGGATTATGTGTCAACTAGACATGTCCTAAGTTCACATTTGAGGGTCGTCCACCGTTTTTTCAATACAAGATCTTTTGAAATGCGTTAGCCAGGCAACTGTTTGTTTGAGAAAAAATATGGTTTATGAAATTTCATCCTTCAGTACAATATATCGGTAGCAACAAACACATATAGTGGCAGACGGAGATGTTTGTCAGCGCCCCCACAAATAAGTGTTTCATACCTCATACTTTTTTTAATACAATCGACGTTTTGCAGACAGCAGGTATTGTTGCTAACAGTAGTTTGTGTCAAGACTACGCGTGTTTTGTTGTAAAGGACATAAAAGTATCCGTGTTAGAATGTAGTTGAGACAAAGGTAGAAACTTGGGCACAACGTTCACTCAAAAATAACATACTAACAATCAGTAGACGTTTATCCGTTTATTCCAATTCTTGAATAACACGCACAGGATGCAAATAAAAATTTCACAACAAAAAATATGTACAATTTGCGTATTACAATCAACAGGTGGTCTGTTAGACCATAAAGTCCGCAAGGTGTCGCTGTTTTACATTACAAAATACATGTATACAGAAGTTGCGGGAGCACATAGGATGTAAAACCAACATATTGAATTCTGATGCAGAACCACTTTTCTTAGGTTTCATACAATATGTTCAAAACGATATATATGTATATGTATATATATTGCAGAGGCCATTGTTCATGAGAAGTTTACAAAAGGTTTCTTTAGTGTACAGAGTTGGATGTGTGTATTTAACACCTTTGCATACACTGGCTTGTTTTCAGATATATATCAGGTGAATATACATCTGAAGAACATTTCCCATCATTAAAGAATGTCAGTACTGCATAAACTGCATCAACTTAAACACATTTGATGGCTTGTTCACAATCAAATTTAAATGAAAATAGTCAATTTTTGTGGAATCCATTCCATGCAGTACTATTGTTACTCCTCAGTCTGCGACGGCGAACTCCAGCAGGCCCGAGAATTTCTGCGAATTTGCCTCGAAATTTGCCAGAACAGCTACCGATTTCTCCGCCTTCCCGATGGCGTACTTCCCTTCCCACGTGTTTCCTTCCACCTTGTTCATCAGCTGCACAGAGTCTCCTTTCACTACAACCTTGAACGCATCCGGGACATCTACCTTGAAGTTGACAACGTTATCACGTGACAAGACCCCGGATGTTGGCTCATGCAGACGACATCCCGGTCCCCATTTGCCGCCTACGATTTTTGGAAACGGCGTCGCGTCCTTTAGTGCTTTCGTACATTCTACGAATAAATTGGCAACCAAGGGAACACCCTCCGACGATGACGATAGGTCGTTTCCAAACATTTCAACTCTGTAGCTCCCTTCCTTCGGTAGACAGGCTTTGATTGTTCCTTTTTCGTTGTCTAGTTCGTAGAAACTGTACTGGTCCATGGTCTCACTTGCACTGTCTTTGTGGAGGGTCATACGGACTCGCAACCCGACAGGTTTCGACAAACCAAGGTTGATGGTAACCTCCCCATTGTCGCTTGTGATGAATGCAGTCTTAGGTGCTTCTAGTGAGAGTCCAATGTCAGAGAACGGAGGAAGGACCGGTCCCCAGCTAGCGTCTCCAATGACAGGGAATAGCTGGACATTATCTTTTGGCTTGTCACACGTGATGAGGTAATTCACCACGTTCTTCAACTCTGTACCTGTACCTGCATACAACGCGAGACTGTACTCCCCGGCATGGGGAGGGCGGAACAATATAGATGTGTTGTTGTCCACCGTCTGTCTCAACACGTACTGATCCAACCCTTCCTTCCCTTCTTGTGCTCTAGACGATACGATATGTTTGAAAGCCAATAGCGTTTCGCTGGTAAGCTTAAGACCCATATTAACCTCGCCGTTTTCCGTTTTCAGGTGATAGTCGGCATTTTCTGTCTGAACGAGTCCGAGTTTCGAAAACTGAGGTTCTAACGGACCGAACTGGTTATTTGCAGCTTGTGGGAAAGGAACGATACCTTCCGGATCCGTCTCACAAACTATGACATAGTAGCACAGCTGCGAGAATTTATTTTCTTCTCCTCCGTTTTTGCTGTAGATGATGAGTCCGTACGTCCCTTTCTTTGGTGTCCTGACATGGAACGTCACCTCGTCAGTCTTCAACACGTTAACCGCGAACCCCGCCAGCTCGGTCTCTTCGCACTTGACCCTGTACAAGTTTTGCCTAAAGTCAAGGTTGCTTGGCCTTCTGAACTTGATCTCGACGTGACCCGTCTCTGTTTTAATCACTGCCTCCTTGTGACTCAGTGACGTCATCCCTGCTTTTACCACGTCCCTACCAGGCCCCCACGCTATGGGACACTCGGGGAGCGGGGTACAGTTTTGCTTCGCGGACTCGCAAACTATCATGTAGAGACAGACGTTCGAGGTCTCTGTTTGATCCGTCTCTCCCGTATCCTCCCCTCCGTATATCTCAATGAGATATCGCCCTTTTATTGGTATCTCAACTGTGAAACTCTCGCAGTCTTCCTTGGTCTCTTGCAGAACGTAACGGTTCAGGTCGACATCGTCGACTGTATTGTCTCTATCCTTCGTTTTGAGTCGATATGAGAAGCGAACTTTGGTGAAGTCGTCTTTCGGGAAACCGACGCGTATTTCGGCCGTGCCGTTTTCTGTGTGAACCATCCCGGATTTGTGGCTGGCGAGGGACGCGCCCAACTTGTAGAATAGAGGCCAGCATTTGACGCCTGCCTCGAAGTCGGCGAGGGAGATGGGTGTGTCGAGTAGCTGCCACTCGGGCTGGTCTGGGAAGTGAGTGTCGATCAGTTGTTCTGGGTCGGTAAGGAAGTAGAACTCTTCGTATTTGTACACGGTGGTCAGTTGTTCGATGTCGATTTGGTCGTCGCCTGTAAAGCAAATTACATATATTGATTATTACAAAAGAATTGTATTATTATTGTTGATTACTACAATGGCATGCCCCCTTTACCATTTCCTTAAAACACGGCATCGCATTTTTATTGTACACTGAGCAAGGTTCAAGGCTAACAATTATAAAACTACTACATAAGTCTAGTCGACTGTTTTTCCACAAGGTGTCAATTTAACATCCATACGAATGGTCCGTATATCCACAACTTTAAGAAAAAGAATGTGTTTGAGAGATCTCTATAGCTAATACAGCATCCTTGGTACTCTATACCAGACTAACTACGCCAGTTAGCCATAGGCTTTAGGGAGAATATATTTGCCAGGGAAGTTTGGCAACCTGAAGGGAAGTTTTAATGCAAGCGGGGGCGAAATATTGACCCTCCCTGTGGACTGACCCTACTGGCCAATTATCCCCCGATTTCTACGATCCATACCCCCGTAGGAAGGCCTGGTGGAGGCTACATTCGAAGTATACACACTAAGATTATGTAGGTATGCATTCTTTTTATCAGGTTGGCGTACTGTCGTTACCTGGATGAATTCTGGCCTGATGCAGATACGCGTTCTTTTAGTAAATTTAAGTCGACTCAGCGACTCCAAGTCGACTCCAAAATGCATGTGTAAATCGGGCCAATAGACGTTACATTCTATGTGCATTTCAAAGACCACCTACCAGTGACGTGTCTGGAGCCCCAGTGACAGTCGATGAGGCGCCACTCCCCGTCCACCAGTACGGCGTTCCACGTCCCGCGGTGTCGGTCTCCCGGGCCTTCGAAGTGGTGGTCGGGGTTGTACCGGACTCCCTTCATGTAGCCGTGGACTGTCTTAGAGAAGAGTCCAGCCGCACTTAAGATGAAATAGGTGAAAAGAAAACGAAGATGTGAAACAACTTCAAACATCAAATCAGATACGCCCTCCATTTCATACATTTGATTTCAACATAGACTACCCCCCGGCTAATTCATCGTTAGCAACTACATTTATCTTTTAGCGTCATGTTTGTCTGTTCTAATCAGATAGGTAACCTAAAATGTTCTATACATGTCATTCAAGAATCCGTTCAGAATAAAGCACCTGCTCCTGAAATTATATGGACTAATGCTGCTACCCCCCCCCCCTTCCGATAGGGCGGTGACCACGCCGCGCTCTCTCCGCGACCTAAAATTGACCAGAGAGCTCAACGAATATCATAGATAAAAACACGAATCTTTTTACGCTTTGTGTGTTTTGTAGTCTTGTCGTATGCGTTTACATATTGCATAATTTTCCAGTCATGAAATCAAGGGTTAAACAAATCAAGCTTAGGTCGCAGCGAGCTAGGTCACAGTGAGAGCGCAGTCTAATGGAATGGGGGCCTAACGGACAAAGTTAGATTAATTCCTAAGTACATGAGCTACATACACCTATCATTTCTTGTTGTTTATTACTTGACGGCGGAAGACGCCATCATCTTAGTTCTACTCACCTGCAGAGACGTTCAAACAGCGTGGCGTACGTCTGTCTCTCCTCCTTGATGGCCATCAGGTACCCAGCTGGGGAGTCGTCCTCTACGTCACCACCGAACGTCATCTCGTTCAGATTCTGCGCAGTAACCCAGTGGAAGATCATGCGCACCTTCTCCAGATCAGAGAGGTCATGGATGAGGAGGACCTCCATCAGGGTGGCGAACGTGTCCGTCGTCTTGGGTTTCTGTCATTAAGGAAGCAAGAAGAAAGGCGTTACATTTACTCATAATTACTTATATAGGCCCTTTGCCCCTAGCAGAGCATAGACCACAGATGATATCCCTCTATTGTTCCTGTCTCTTGGCCTTCTTTCTTAAGCCCCCTTCACACTTGTGCGTACCTATACAAGTCTGCATGCGCTGCGTATTAGAATGTTTTTGGTTCAGGTTAAGTTTGCAGCCGAAGAAGTAATCTATTTGGTTCGATAACCAGGTTGCACAACGGTGGGTCAAAGTAGAAAACAGCTTCTTCCCCGCAAACCTTACTTAAACCAAGAAAATGCTAATGCGCTTCTCATACGCACTTGTAGTGAATATACGTACACATAAGAGTGACAGAGCCCTTAGGTCGAACCAGTTGTTGTTTACACTCCTCATCTCTTCTTTCGTGTCTCTTTGCCAGCTGTTCTAGGCCTTCTTCTTATCCCCCTGCCCTGTATTCTAGATAAGGGCCTGGTATGTAATGCTAGATGGCGGTTTCCTTAGCGTGTGCCCTTAATTACGTTCATCTTACATCTTCCCAATCTAGGCCTTAGGGCCTGTCAGTTGAAAGCATCGCCTTCTGCATTTAAGTGTGTCCTATCCAAATATATCATTTTTACAGTTAAATATTTCGAGAAAGTAAAGATACCTCGTAGGCCATGTAACGTAATATCTTTCTTGTTTTACCTTGTCATATAGATACTTCTCACCATTTAAACACCAATATCAATTGGAAAGCTTCTTACCACAAGAGCAAGTGACACGGCGTGGTCCTCCAAGTCCTTGAAGAGTGAGATGTCCTCTTTCTTGTACACGGACGCCTTCTTCGTCACGGGCATCTTCGGCATCAACGGAGCAGCTTCCTCCGCCTTCTTGATCTCTTCGTGTCTATCTATTCCTTTCAGAACAGGCTGAAAACAGTAATTGTTCAGGTAAGTTTGTGTTTTCGTCATAAAAGTAAATTTTAGTCTTATTAACGTTATTGTCATCCCCAATGCTTACAGTTTATATAATGTTTTCACTGCCCCATTGGGAAATTGTATAACATATTTTGCGCATGGCCATCACAATACGTTTAAATAGATTCATATAGCTACCTTATGTCTCTATAACACTACGTTTTAATCCTTCTTGAAACTTTGTTGTATGCAATATGAAGCTGTTAATTTCTAACGCAAGAACACGCGATTGTGTCTTGAGTAGACTCTTTCTTGCACATTCCAACCATCTTACCTCTTCTGAAGGCATAATGATGTCTTCTTGCTTCTCGTCTAAATTTCCAGCGGTGTCGTCGGCAAACCTCACGGTTTTACCCTCGGTAGTACCCTTCGGGATTTCCTTCACGTCGGTCACCTGGGATTGCTGGCCGAAGGCCTGCTCTGGCATCTAATGAAAACAAAATGTGTTTTGATTAAGATATTAGAACTGTCAATCTGTAATATTTGATTTACATGTGTTATTATACCATGAGAGGATGAAAATATGTATAGCTGTATAGAAATGAATTTCTGATTATCTATGTAGTACAAAACCAGTGAGAACCAAGTGGCTAAACCTAGTAGTTGTGATTCCAGCCACAATTGTCAAGGGTATGAATTATAAAAGCCTGTAACAAAAGCTAAATTTATTACCTTCGCCAAGAAGGTTATGTTTTTGGTAGCATTTTGAAGTATGTGTGTAGTTGAACAACATAACTCGAGAATGCCTACATGATGAATTGTCTTGATATTTAGTACATCGGTACGTCTAGATGAGACCTAGAAATGATTAGATTTTTGAGTCCCCGTGGACAGCGGCTTGTTACGTTTTGTTGTACTATAAAGAAAATGTCTCTGATGAAATGAAAATAGTATAATACGCTATTGACTTTGGACTCACCACTGCTCCCTGCTTTTCCTCTAGCTCGGCCCTCGCTCTTTTCTCCTCTTGTCTCTGGACGTCTTCTTGTCTCTTCCTTTTTCGTGCCTCCAACTTTTCCTGCAGGGATAACTGTTGCCTCTTTTTGGACATTTCCCGCTGCATGCCAATCTTCGCCTCTGTGGCTTTTGCTTCCTCTATTTGCCTCTCCACATCTTCTTGAAGTGTTCCTCCAGTCGTTCCTGAGTCCTGGTGGATTGTGTTGGTGTTTGTTTCGGCAGTGTTTCTCGGCTTTTCAACTTCTCCTGTCTCGCCGTTCGCTTGCGGCTGAGCTTGAGAGGTCCCGAGTCCGACAGCGCCATGTTGGCCACCATCTTGCACGGCTGTCTCACCCTCACCTCCACGGTTGATTTCCACAGCAACGGTTTCTTTCTTTCCTTCCATTAGATACTGGTTAAGTCCACCGAAGGAGTTAGCGTCAGACGCTCCTGCCTGGAATGGGTAGAAAGGAAACATATTTTTATGCATGGCTAAATCGCAAACGTATATATTCTGGATTGAATCGAATTGAAAGTTTTTTTTGCAAGTTTATGCACGAAGGCTGATTTTTTGTACGTTGACTTGGGAAACATACACGTGGTACAGATATAGGAAACATACAATCTTTATTGACAACAAAAGTACAACGACTTTCGTAAGGTCTAGTACATCTATACATACATACATCTATACATACATACATACATACAAACGGATAGGTGCATACAAATGAGTTTGATTACACACAATCATATGGGATAGAGCAACATATCTAAATTTAACGTGTCATATACTTATACATGTGAGAAAGACAGTGATTTACACAATGTATATCTACATTAACATGGGAGCTTAAATACAAGCAAATATGTAATTTGATATGTACAGATTCATAGATAAATGTCGTGGCCCATTTACCTTCCTAGCGCGTTCATCCATCTCTTGATAGTTCTGGTTTGCCATGAGCTGGTCCTTGGACGTTGACGGAGGTTTGGGCGCCGGTAGATCTCCCTCCTGGCTCCCGCCATGCCCAGCGCGTGTCCGCTGCCCGTTGGCTGTCACCGGTATAACGGTAGCGGTCGGCAGGTGTGCTCTTGTGCCGGAACCGGAAGTGGTTCGAGATTGAAAGTACATGGTCCCTGGCTCTACCTGTGACGGAGCTAGTGACGTGACGTCTTCCAGGTTGCTGACGTCAGTCTGTGTCTCGATCGTCCTCGTGGCGACGGGCGCCATCTGTTTAGACGCGCCTGATCCCATGATGCCTTGCAGAGATGACAACACCGGTGCGGTATGCCCTCGTGATCAACAACTAGTAGATTCTGTGGACAGAGGATAAACGACAATTACAAATCCAATATCCAAACCAAAAACTAATGCCATTAAGAAGACTTTCATATACAGGTCCATTTCTATATGGAATAGCTTGCGTTCAATTTGCTTCTCATCAGTAGATTAGATGTAGAATGTAATTACTAGCTGTAATGCCTTTTGTGTCTAGTTTGTACGACTTATGTTTGTATGTTTTATGTTCAGAAAGATTGGCCACTAGCACATCTTGCATGTCGGCTGATGTACTTAATAAAGGATCCAAAGTTTTCAAAATACACGCATCATCATTCTCAAGTTAATAACTTCAAAAGGTGATGTGTACATATATATAACTCAGACACGAAAATAGACTCCTTTCAATAAGAGACATCACCTTTCCGGGAAAGAGGCTCTTGCAAATAAGATTGATTTGGCCATACACTTACTATCAGGTAAAAAGATATTTAGAAGTATTTATAAGACGTTGTTTGGGTTTGCAGGCCCCCCTCCCCTTCCCAGTAAACTAAGCCCGTCAATCGACAAGTCTTGCCACAATAGTATGACCTTAATTATTCTGCACAAAATAACATAATCTCTTCAGCATATCTCCTCTCTTCTTAGATCTCTTTGTAATGCTGTTGTAGGTTTGGAAAGGGTCGTTATGGCAGTTCATTTGGATGAATCGTTTATTTACTCAGAGGAAAAGGAGGAAGTGCAAATAAAGCATTCTAATACTAGTATAGTCGCAATTTTGAAATATTATACTCTAGCCTAGTATATGTGAAATTCTGGTGAGTTTCTCGGTTTGAAATATCATACATGTAAGCAGTTTTCGGACTAATTGAAGTTAGGTTCGCCCTACAAGGCCATACGTTTTATTCAGGAGATATATGCACATACCGATGTGAGCCCTCAAGGTGTACAAACAGAGTACGAAACATTATACTCTTAACCTGTTGGCCATAGAGACAACCACTTCCCAAATAACCAATTGAGCATGCACAGCGGATAACTGGTAATCTAATGCAACCAGTACTGACTAACACTTAGACGTAACCGTACCTGCATGTTACAGCTAGCTGTCTGTGTCTGTCTACTTCCTAGTTGATTATGTACTTAATAATATTCGCCCCTACTTTTTTCTGCGTACGAGTATACATTGTTTACATATAAACTAATATGCAGATGCAGACTTCCCTTTATCGTTAACTATAGTCAACCTTTGACAGAGTCTAGAGTCAACTTTAACACGCATATCAACTTCTATATGTACTTACCGATCCCACGCAAACATGAAGTACGTTCAGATAGCCAGGCTGTAGTGTCCGTGTCGTTTAAGTGTGTGTTTATGACTCATCTAGACGTAGAATATCTCGATCGAATCTAAGAGAAGGAATGTCCGTACCTGTGCCCAAAGTGTGGTGAAATAATATACTACAGTGCTGAAATAACACACCCCGTTACCATAAGCTCCGTACACAAATAGTTCCCAAACAGTGTCATTCAACCTGTTGCACATGAAAAGGGCACAAAGGGCTTGGTCACGTGATCATACACCTGGTGGGGCAAATGGGCGCTTCCAATCTGAAGAGTAGGGGTGCACACATTCGTTTTGTTGTAAGTATATGTGGTACGTAGACTCTCTTCCACCCAAAAAAAAGTTGCTAGCTATACAGACCAGACAGAATAATTGAAACCATTATGTAGACAAAATGCAGGACTTTTAGTATGCGTAAGTCATACATGTAAAGATGTAAGTCTTTTCCACCCTTCCAAATGAAATCGTCGCAATATGCCCTCAGACTGACTCCTGCATGAAAAGTCCATTGATTAACAATTCTGCGCACACTGCATGTGACACGGTTGGCCTGGGTTGACTTGCACTGTTTATCTAGAGGTCATGTACACATAGTTACAGGTGTACACAATTTAGTCAAAGACGCTCTGGTTACTTAGTACACAGAGCTTCAGACGACAACACCCGAAGTCAATGCCCCACGTTTCTTCGCTGCTGCATATCTAACGCTAAGTAGTGTAACCTGTGAACCACCAATAAACTTAGTACCAGTTTTGTCCGAAACGTTTCTTATGATAATAGGAGCTACTTAAGAAACGGATTGACTTGGTCTATCGCACAAGTACACCTTCTCTATTTCAGACATTCGGTACATTCTTACCCGTGACAAAATGCCAATAGAAGTAGACAACGTCTCAACCCGTGGTTACGACTTAAGTTCAGAAGCATCGAATTCAAGGTCGAATTCATATTGAAAATCGGCACACGGTCCATCAAAATTAATTAGTTTTGCCAGTGTGTTTTTGTGATTTGTGGTTTGACAGGCTACTAATGTAATAACAAAGAATGTCTTGAGAATCGTTAAAGGTTAAACCCATGCAACAACAACAACATTTGTTAGAAATAACAGGTCCATGTTATTTGTACAGCGCCAGCTTCTTTCTCGGAAATCGCACCTTGGTTTCTTTAACGTTCCATAGTTGCGCGGCGCCTTTCAGGTAGGTTTGCTTACGAAACAAGCGTCGATACAGGGGTCGTATGAATAGGTGCATTATACTGCACTTGTAAGGTACGGCATATTTACACGATCTCGTGTGCCCATAGCAATGAAAAGACGGGCTCTGTTGGCTGAGTAACATTTCATCTAAAGACCGCCCTCTGCGATGAAGCGTATGTTTAACTCTGAAGGCTCCTGGATTGAATAATCTATAGGTAAGTATAGAGTATATATACGTATATTGCAATGATGGGCTCAGATCTAGAGACTCTTTAGCTGTAGGTCGACTTAGGTTTCAAAAATTTGTTTCGGAAAACTAGCCGCTATACTGAAATAGAGCACAGACCTACCATATGTATACTGTATTGAGGCTGGTGTGTTTTTTATCACTTATAAAGTCTATTCGGAAGTCTTTAGCATACTTTAACAGCCTCTAATTGTAGATTGTGGGTCAGTGGCTTTTCAATTCTCACTTGTGAGGCAAATATTGGTCTGTGTAGATGGAGGGGGGGGGGGGCAAGTGAGTACATTTCAATGCCTTCAGTCATAATGAAGGAGCATAGGGTCCCTTCTAGAATTACTTCGAACGTAGTATGCCACGGAAAGGCTTTTAGGTGCAGGCTGACAGCTTAGTTTTCTTACGTATACTTCACGGCCGTTCAATCACAATGTTATTACAATTTTATATTGTATTCTACTGAGACTACGGCACGCTTTCCATTGTTTACTACAAATGGGGGCGGGCAGTCTTTGATTGTTCTATATTTTAAATAGCAGGTTCGTGTGCTGTTTTATCTTTTGTAACCGCACGTATATGACCCTCACTGATAACATGTAAACGTTGAGTGTGAAGGCCAAACCTTGCGTGGGGTGAAGTGTGTTTAATCTGCGTCTGAATTTGATTAGCGGTCTCAATATTTTGTTACCAACTGTCAATTATCCCGTGTGATTAGATTACCATTCCGTAGGCCTGTTGTTATGAGGCCAATTCTCAGTTTTCAAAGGTTAACCTTTTCTGTATTCTAGATCGATCATATGCTGCCAGCTCAATCAAAGTGCGATTCAACTTGTGAACTGGTGGTGGTTTAAAAATGGATGGGTCTTTGTCTTGAATGGTGATTTGTGAAACATACACAATCCTCTCTGTAATGCATCTGGGAGGGGGCGATTAGAAACGAATCCTGCTCAGCTAAGCCGTGTCTGAGTCATATCCGAATTGTTTGAAACAGCACACAAAAGTAACAACTATGGATATCACACTGTAGGTGTAAACCCTTGAAATCCAAAGATGGCAGACTGCACTGATGAGAGAGACGACACGACAGAGCCACTGCAACTGTCTTACTACTGTGTGCTGGCGAAAGACAAGGTAAAGAACACATTCTCTTGTATTCTTGTTTGTGCAATTTGCCAAGTAGCAATCATTGTATTCTTTTAGTTAGATTTAACATCTTAGTTAAGGTTTACGTTAGACGAGCGATATCTAGCCCCTCGGGGAACGAATGTACAATAAAGGTCTTCATTCATTATTTAGTCATTCTTTTAGTGACACAGAAAGGACAATACGGGGTAAGCTGGATGGTATATCGGTCAGTAGTAGCTATGGGCTGTAAGCTGTGGTTAGTATACGGGTTTAGTAGTTGTGGGAAGCTAAGCGTGACAGCATTGTGTCGTTTAATTGCTGTATAGCACATATCTTTTACATGCATATAATTATAATTCTTTGTCATAGTCTCCACTTCAGGTGAAGACTTTACTGGAGCTGACAGCACAGCAGTTAGAGACGGACAAAGAAACCAAAAAGAGGCTACCTTTCCGTTTCGTTGCGGTCATTGATGAGAGCGGCAGTATGGAAAGCACGTAAGCTGCCATGTTTCTCTCCTTGAACGTCTCGTGAAAACTAGCTTTCAGAAATATAATGCGCTTTAAGAATTTTTTTATGATAATTTATGCTAAATGATATCTATATTTGCAGGATTAACGATGAGTCACTAATCGACAAGATGAAGGTTTTTGCAGAACTTCTGGTGAAGAGTTTCCAAGAAGATGACTTGCTTGGCATTGTGGGTTTCGATAGCGAAATCCGCATCATTCTGCCAATCACCAAAATGGACAAGGATGGGAAGGTATAATATTTGTGAATATTCGATCGATATAAGGAGCATATTATATAGAATATGATACATGTTTGTGCACACGTTGAATAACAACTTCAGAAAAAACATCTGACAGAAACTCAGTAAGTATATTATGTCATTTCAATGCAATTTGTAAACAGGGCGTGTTTGGACACTATATGTCTCTTAAGACTGATCAATACATTGTAAACTAAAACAAAACAAACCCAACGCCTTTATAAGCCAGGAAATCACTATTTCATATCAATATTGACTTCATTTCCAACCTCAGATTAATGTTAATGATTATCTTATACAGGCGAATGCTGCCAAAAGAATCGAGAACATCCGTGCTTGGTCGCGAACTAACCTCAGTGACGGCATCATTAGTGGTGTGGAGCTCTTCAAGGATTCAGACCAAGAGTGAGTAAAATATTTTTAAATTTAGTACCACCTTTATCAAAACAGCCGTAAAATGCCAAAATATGGATATGAAAACTCAAATAACGTAAGATATAGTCTAACTTAGAGTCTTTTAGAGGCTGTTCATGTTTATGATAAGGCATTCTTTTTTCAAGGTCACATTTCCGCAATGGAATCATCGTATTTACGGACGGGGTAGCAAATGAAGGTATCTGTGACGCGGATGGAATCGTTGCTGCTTTCAACGCTGCAAAAGAAGCGTCTTTTTCATCGAGTGTGAGTCTTCCCATCTCCACTTTTACCATTGGCGGCTACCGTCCCGACCTCCTCTACGAAATCAGCCAACGGCTCGGCAGCGACTCGTTCTTCTGGATCAACGACTTTGACAACTTCGAGGCCGACATGATGATCCCGGTCTACCTTCGGGAAACTTCGCTCGTTACGGACATCCTCGTCAATCTTCGGGCCATCAACGGCGTGACCTTTGACATAGATCAGATGAAGAGTAGCAGGATGGTGGATCCTCCTGACGGCACTTCAGACTACGTGTCCATCGCGTACTACTTTCACGACATCTCTGCCGACATGTTCAAACACATCCCGTGTTACCTGAACATACCGGACGACTACGAAGACGCATTGGGAGACGAGGGCATCATGGAAGTACACATCACTTACCGCGACTTTAACAACATTGAGAGAGAAATCAATGCTGTCATTCCACTCAAACTCACCACACTCGCAGACCTAAAGAAGGACAAATGCCGAAAGGAAAAGAGGTCTGAAGGAACAAGGGAGAAACCGACTGCTGGCGACAAAAGGGAAAAGAACGACCAGGTCATTGTGAAAAAGGAATCCAGCTCAGAAGAAGGTCGTGCCGTTGATGGTAGTAACACGTCCCAGGTGACAGGGGAAGCGACGAGCCTTGACAAGAGAAACGAAGGAATTGTAGATGATGAGGCAAGAGATGGAAAGAACAGTGATGAAGATAAGAGAATTGAAGACCAAACCAAGAAAACAACAACCACGATAGAAAATGGCCAATCACAGAAAGGAGATGCATCACAGCAGGCGATTACAGAAGAGGAAGAGAGCATCAAAACATCTGGATCTACACAAGAGGTCAAAGACGTCAATGGTGAAGAGGGAAGAAAGGGTAGTGAACAGACGGAAGGGGTAGGAAGGGAAATGTCGGACGCCGAAAATCCAAAACTGAGGTCCAGTGCCCAAGCAGAACGGGATCTGGAGAACATGTCGATGAAAGCTAACACAACGTGTAACGAAGACGAGCTGGCTGTCACCAGTAGTCTTCAGGCACCAGATGAGTACATTCCCACTGAGATGGAACTCCAGACGATCGCCTACATGTCTCCGAGCGTTGCCTCCGAGTTGGACGAGGTGACCAGAGCCGAGCGGACCATCGCGAAGATTGCACAGGAGGAGTGCAGAACCATGACGGTGGGCGCCATCAACATATCAGCCGACTTCATCGAAGCCAACGAGTTCGAAGAATCCAAAACAACCATCAACGAGACCAAAAACAGCATCAACCAGACAAAGACGCACGTCAACACCATTCTTTCTGAAGAGGCGGTGGTAGTGCTGACACAGTATGCAGATTCCATGATTGGCCACCTGGATGTGTGTTTCGAGTTAGTGGATAATCCAAACCCAGTCATGTGGCAGAAGATGAAGGCCATGGCTTCGTCCATCGCAAATGAGAGCCCTACCAGCGGTAAGATCTTCCACGGAGAAGACAGACCATTCGCCCCGCCAGCGATGAAAACTGAGATGCAGAAATACAAGAAGGTGCGTATTTCTACAGTCACTATTTTATGTTCATGTTTGCAATTTTATTCTTTATTCAGTACAGCTGCTATGCTTCTTTAACTTTTCAATGGAATAACTTTGAAGATGAACTACACAAAGACACACATGTTTAGATAAATGGCTTTTTGATGGCCTTTGTCTGAAAGGTAAAACATCCGTAAACGATTGTTATTGACCCCAGCATCAATGCGGCTAAATGCTTTTTTGAATTGGTATAAACTTAGATCGTTCAAGATACCAAGGCCAAGCAAGCAGCAAAGAAGAAAAAAGAGGAACCGGTGAGGCCCAAATCGCATGCGGTGAGTACTCTTTTTTTATTACTGTTGAGAAAGCTTGGTAGATTGATACTGATTGATTATTATCACACTGGTCAAATAAGCATTTTTTTCTTAGAAGCTATTCTGTACTCCAATGTATGTTGGCATAAATACAAATAATTCCTCAATGGCAAATGTAGGTCGCTCCAGTCACAAAGAAGACAGCACAACCAGTGAGGCCAAAGACAGCCAACAAGCCAAAGTCACCGGAGACCGTCAAGAAACTTTTCAAGGAGGCAAAGGGGGGAACGAAGGCAGTCACCACAAGGTATAGACATTATTTAATTGTAAAGTATCATCGTAAAATTTCATAGAAGTTCCTGAAAAGTTCATATCTCACCTAACCCCCCTTGAATGAAGTTGACGACATCATGCATGACGACTCTATTATACATTAAACTGGCTCAGGTGTCAAATCATCAATTGCGTTTTATGCTTATTTATAAGTAATTGTTTTTTCACCGACAGGACATTCAATAACACATACTTCACACTGTCTGAATGATGCACTTTATGCTAACTTATAGACAATTGTTTTTTAACGACAGAACATTCAAGAATACATATTTCACGCTGTCGGAAAGACTGGTTGCCGGACGAACTGGAAAGAAATCATTAGAGCCTGTCAAGGACCTCATCATAAAGCATGGGGGAACCCCGGGTAAGACATCATCATATTGATTTGATTTTCATTGAATTAGTTCTTCTGACAAAGTTATGGGTGTTGATTTCTATTTGTAAGCTAGCTAATTAGATTTTGCTACCCATTGCATTCAATATGAGCTAGGTACCAAGTATTAAACAGTGATTGTTGTTTTGTTTTCACCTATTTTCAGTTCCCTTCATCCAAAACTCCATCCTTGTATGCACGAAGGAAGAGTTTGAGAAGAAGACGGCCAAAGTCAGAGACGCCAAAGCAAACAAGGTTGTATGATGCTTTGCTTATATTGACTGAACTGTAAACCTAATGCACCCGCTGCGTTATATGTATCTACTTCATGAAGACATATATAGCATAACGTCATTGAGTAACACAGAACTATTAATTTGGCTAACAGAACAATATGATAATCATTACAATCTATCAGTACTTCACAACATGAGACCACAATTCCTACATTAATCTTATACAGTGTACTTAACAATATATAGCTAAATTTGATAGTTGAAGATTGTTGAAGATTTTCCACCTTGATTATATCAAATTTTGGAAATTGATACACCATGTAGCTACTTTGTGATCAATGTGTTGTTACATGTCTTTCAGACGCCGATTGTTTTCGAAGAGTTCATCTACGACTCCATCAAGGCGAAAAAGATGTTAGACATTGAAGATTACAGATTCTGGTGATCATGCACTGCCTTGCTAAGATGAACACACAAGCAACGGTCTTAGATTGCCTCTATGAGAGGTGTTAACTGTATACACGTATAATTCTATCTTCAAATTAGAACATAGCATCGAATGCAGAATCACTCAGGGTTGAATGTATTTCAAAAAGATGGAGGTTTGTTGCAATAATGACATGTGATTGCAGCATCAGCTCAGAACGTATTGGAGACGAATTGTAGCAATCAACGTGATTATGTATATAATGTTGTAATTAACCATAATAATTTGTCTGAAGTGCAGTAAATACAAGTTTTACAACAGCCTTAATTTTGTACGTTTTTTTCCTTCTTACGGTAGTCAAGAAGTTAGTAACTTCACATACAGACGGGATAAGAATATAGGTTATATCATCGGTCGCATCTATAATATATATTACTCGACGCAAACACGGGAAGTGAACTCCTGTACCAAGACTATCTTACAATTACACAATGCAAACTCTTAAAACCAGTAGAATAACAGTCTTTTCTTTGAAATGTCGTCTTAGCTTGAGATAACTGATGGTGGGATATCAAAAGTTTTTACATGCAGAAGATGTTATCAAGTTTTAGTTTCCTAGCGACGATGGAACGACGAAAACACGTCTGTCTAGGAGCGAAACCAAACTTTCTTGGAACTGAGTTGTTTTCGTCCCTCCAGAAGCCTACTGAGTCTAAAGTCAATCTAAGGGACAAAAGAACTTAAACAAACACTTCATACGGCAGGGCCAACTGAACCACAGGCTACGTGTTTGTACCTCCCATTTGTAGTCATAGTGACAAAATGTGACTACGTGGTCAGAAGAAGGGAGAAACCAATTCAAAATGTGTTATCAAAACTTGTCTTTAGAAATTTGCAAATAAAAAGCTTTCGATAGAGTAAGGGCAAGTAAGTACAAGTAAGGGTAAATTACAAACTGTTTGATAATGAATTATAGGAGAAGAGGTATGCCATATGTTTCACATATGTATTGAGTAGGAACGCTACACCCCCCCCCCTTCCATAGATTTGGCCTGTTCCTCTAGTCTTAGGCTGAAGTATTCTTATTACAGAAAGTCAAGACTGAGTTAAGCAGTGGGATCTGTCATCAGAATAATACAGGTAAACAATGCTTTTATGTTCGCATACTTATAGTAACTATTGAATAATGTGTGGTTGAAAGTTGATTCTACACTTTGTCGCCGTGTTGAATATCCGGGAGGCCAACCACTTTCATTTTTGAAGCAGCGAAAAGGAATTTAAGGTGAAAAACTATTTCATATGTCATAGTAAAATTGTAGATTGCTTTCAGACTGTAGTAGTGACCCTAAAAAATGACGGCAGGAAATGTAGATGCCAGTGAGAAGTTTAGATTTCTATCTAATGGCGAAGGCGCAAAGTTACGAAGTGTTGTGTGAACATAAACATATAACCAGAGTTCGAAGTTTGCATTGATCCTATTATATATTCCCATGGCGCATAGACTTTTTCTAGAGTTTGAATCCCGAATCACCTTCATTCCACTCAATGCCCTCTTCAACCAGTAGTAACGCTAACGCGAAGTGCATATAGTGAAGATCAATTAACTCAGGTTGATGAATGATTTATCCGGAGGTCAAAGAACAAACTTTAACTCTTGACAGGTGCTTATCGAAGAGGGGGCAACAGGTTAATGCTAAAAAAAACATAGGATGTTGAGAGAACACGTATGGCGCAGATCGTCGATTCGGTCGTGACACAGAGATGCATGCATTAAAATGCATGCATTAAAATGGTTTTACCTAGCCTAGGTATCATCCTCCGTAGTAACCGCTGGCTCAATATTTTCGCTTGCCAACCACTGGAAAAGATCATCAAGTTGAGCCAGCGGTTACTACGGAAAATGGTACCCAGGGTAATTGTTACTCGGAATCTTGATGTGTACATTTCACATACATTTAAGGTAAGTTAAACAAACAAACAAACAAACAAACAAACAAACAGACAGATAAACGAAGTTCAGCACTGAAAGAGGCTAATGTACAATTCATTTCTTTCTTATGTTCTGCAATTGCGTCTCAAGTAGCTGACTAAAACTTAACACCAACGGAGCACAACCATGGCAGAAGCTGGGCATCAGGAGGATCGGAGCCAGCTGGACTTGGTCTACTTTTACACTGTGGACAAAAAACAGGTACAAATTTCCTTTGTTTTTTAATTATAGACTTAAGCTAGGTCGGCGTAAAATTGTTATAACACATTACGTGGGCTATCGGATTATCAAATTGTCAAACTACATGCCTCAACAGCTATGTTCTTGACACTTACATTTTTGGTAAATTACTGTTTATTTTCTTGATAGATGTGTAGCTCATCTGATAAATAAGTAGTTTGTTTTTATTAAAGACATTGTCTTCTTTCCTTTCACCTTGCAGCAACCGCCACGAATGAATGTCGTTTGGGAGTTGAGTTCAAGAGACAAAATATTTTTACGTTTCGTTGCCGTCATTGACGAGAGTTTTAGTATGGACGATAAGTAAGATATTGCCCCCCGTTGTTTTTTCAGTGGTTCCAGATAGTATTCTAGATAACGCTTGGTAGTATCAAGAAAACATAAATTGTTCTTGAAGTATTATAACATTCATATATGACAGCACTGCGATGTTTTTGTTTTTCTAACTCAAGCATGATCGTTATCCATGGATAAGTTTGTATGTACAGTGATTACAATATGGGGTCACTCTTTAGCAAAGAAAACGATGGCCTGGCCTTTATTGCTTATATATGAATGAACGTAGAAGAGACACCTAGTGCCTGCTACAAGTATTTTCGAACACTTGACTAATCTAATCAGATTGAGTCAGTCACGTTTAGGACCGCATTACTAACACTTCAGCAGCGACACCTAGCTGCAGTGACTCCTAGCTCCAGTCACTATTGTCATGAGAAAGGTAACAGGCCGTCACCAAAACGTCGGTTGTTTTAACTTTCTGGTTGTGAATGAAGAACTTCGTTTTTTTTATTTCCGAACACTATTAGTATTACATATTTCGCAATTCATATGCTGATGTGATTTTCAATACAAGACGGTGCACAATTTGTTTTCACAGTGTTAGTGATGATGACATGAGTTTGATCCAAAGAATGAAGCTTTTTGCTGAGTTGATGGTTCAAAACCTAAAGGAAGATGACCAGATGGCAATCGTCACATTTGCTACTGACGTTCAAGTTAAACTACCGATGACTCAGTTAGACAAGGACGGGAAGGTAAATCTAAAAGCTTTCATTTTTGTATAATCATGATATAGTTTTCAGTTTGTTTTGTTCTGACATCAGCGATCATTTTGGTTCTATGAATTTCTATAGGTTCAAGCTTTGGAGGCGATCAAGACCCTGGACACCCGTGGACAAACAAACCTCAGTGATGGCCTCCTCGCGGCATTAGACATGTTCCAGTCAGGGTACGCTCAACATGTTATAAAATCTATTTCCCTTGTGATGTATAACGTATGCTAAATAGTCAATAACAAAATGTGCATGCCTTCTTGTATGGAAAGGGTTATGAACGCGAGTACACAACTTGGGCATTCACATACCTGTTGAGAGTAGAAATTGCAACAGGACAGTGGTAGCATTTAGTGATTGAAGATCATAAAAGATTGTTCCGATATTCATTTGCAATTATACCTCAGGGGGTCCTTCCACAACGGCATCATTCTCTTCACGGATGGTCAAGCAAACCAGGGCATTACAAATGCCAACGGATTGATACAAGCATTCAACGAGAAGAAAGCGTCCATTTGTGGAGAGGCATGCCTACCTATCTCAACATTCACAATAGGACAATACAGGCCACATCTTCTGTACGAAGTCAGCCAGAAACTCGGGAGTGACGCGTTTTTCTGGCTCAGTGACGACAGCAATTTCGAGGCCGACATGATGATTCCCATCTTCCTTCGGGAGACATGCCTTGTTTCCAACGTCCGTGTAACCCTACATGCGCTCAACGGACTCACGTTTGAGTTCAAATCCATGGTCAGCCCTCTGATGACAGCTGAAACATCTCAACTGCGGGGGACGGGAACAGAATCTATGTACTTCGTGCACGACATTTCCGAGGACATGAAGAAGCACATCCCGTGTGTCCTGAATCTGCCGGGTGACTGGGAAACAAGTCTGTCAGGAAAGGACGTCGTGCAAGCCATCGTCACATACGTGGGGACTGATCACGTTGAACGAGAGCTACACGCCACAATACCGTTCTACCACGATACGGTGGGAGACCTGATCAGGGAAGAAGCAAGGGACCGAGACATCAAGCGAAGCAAGAACAGCTATGGACAAAGGTCTAGTCTGAAAAAAGGACACACATTGTCGATGATAACGGCCAGCACACACAAAGATCCCTCGGTAAGCAAAGGTGGCAAAGACATCCAAGAAGTGACCTTGGTAAGCAAAGATGAAACAGGCATCCCAGAAGGGTCTTCGGTAAGCAAAGTTGGCAAAGACATCCAAGAAGTGACCTCGGTAGGCAAAGATGGCAGAGACATCCCAGAAGCGACCTCGGTAAGCAAAAATGGCAAAGACATCCCAGAAGCGACCTCGGTAAGCAAAGATGGAACAGACATCCCAGAAACGACTTCGGTAAGCAAAGATGACAAGGACATCCCAGAAACGACTTCGGTAAGCAAAGATGGCGAAGACATCCCAGAAGCGACCTCGGTAAGCAAAGATGGCAAAGTCATCCCAGTAACGACTTCGGTAAGCAAAGATGGCAAAGACATCTCAGAAACGACTTCGGTAAGCAAAGATGGCGAAGACATCCCAGAAGGGTCCTTGGTAGTAAGCAAAGATGGCGAAGACATCCCAGACGTGACCTCGGTTACCAAAGATGACATAGACATTCCAGAAGCGTGCAGCTATATCATCGCGCACACGTCAGATCTCCCATACCAGCAGGAGTTAAACAAGGTCCAACGGGCGGAAATCGCCATCGTCACAACATTGCAAGAAGACAGTCGCGTCCTGACAGCGAACTCGATCAACAAAGCTGCCACCTGGATCAAAAAGGGGGAAGACAAATCGTGGGTACCACATGCAACACGCCATCTTCAGGAAGGTATCAACATCATCACAAAAAAGCAGGACGAGGTGAAGACGCTAGTGAGTGCAGAAGCTTGCCTCAAGGTGACTGAATTCACCACGTCGATGAAAGAAAACCTTGACTACTGTGTAACACTTCTGGCCCCGGAGAACTTTGACCCTAGCCACTGGGCGCGAATGAAAGCGATGGTCTCGTCTCTAGCCAATGAGACGCCCACAGCAGGGAAAGTGTTCGGCAAGAACAGACAGCCTTTCGTTCCACCGAAACTAGCCACGAAAATCCACGAAGTCACAGTGGTAAGTGTCAAACTTTATATACAGACTTTATTTAACAAGATTTAAGAGAATCAAACAGTTCAATGCTCATTACATGTCAGAGGACTGTTTTGGGTGTTTTGGTAGATATCAAATTTAGACACGTGCCGTTACATGACAGGATTATATGTTTTATATGTAACTGTGCGCTGCATTTCCATGACGGAGTACATATGATATACATAATATGACAAGACACAGACACTTTAACTTTCATATTTATGATATATTTCTAGCTGATATATTTTTTTGCCGTTGAATATTTCATTCTTAAGTTCCCCAGACTATATCTAAACTAATATTTCATATATTTGGGCGTCTGTAGGAGGTCGCGAAGCAGAAGGGTCAAGACATTCCTGAGCCTGAGCCAGAGCCAGAGCCCAGCGAAACACCACCACCGCCGCCTACCCCTGCGTCACCCTTAAAGCCGAAACCCAAGAACAAGCCGAAGTCCCCAGAGACAGTGAAGAGGCTGTACAGAGAGGCTAAAAGTGCCAAAGTCGTGCCCATAGCCAGGTAAATACGCTGAAGAGTCAAAGTCCTAAACATAGAACCATTGACTCTAAAGACAGCGTCAATTCCAGATATTAAATAAGTAGGCTACTGATTAATGTGTTTGTTAGATACCGACACATTTTATCAAATAGATAAAGAATTCTATGTATCATTACGTTATATGTCCTATTACATAATCGGGCATGTGCTCTCAGCTACATTATACAAAGCATATCACTTTATTGGTACATATAGATTTTTTTTGTATGAACTATCTATCTACATGCATCCCATTCAGGCCGTTTAAGAATCAAAATTTCACTTTGTCGGAGAAACTCGTTGCCGGGAAGATAGCCAAAAACTCAACGGAAACCATCAAGGAACTCGTCATCAAACATGGGGGAACTCCCGGTGGGTGTACCCATATATTGTTTACATACTAGCTGGTACTGTGACGGAAACATTATGAACTATATGTCGTTGACCTGGAATGCTTCAAACAAAACAAACCGTGGCTACTGTGCAAATTTAGGAACTGTTGGGAAACACTGCAGCCAGCAGATAATATTCCACCTGAGTAATTTTGGCTTCTTCTACCATTTTTTACACGAAAAGCAATGAAAGAATGAATAAATGAATGTGAGTTTTAGATGACCGGTCTGAGACATGATAGTTTCTAGCAAAGTTCTTACATGTATCGTACAAGTCCATGCAGTTGAACGCCATAGACGTGACACAGTTTTTTCTTTATTACTGACATATTCTCTTGACCGGATAGTTCCTTTTGTACACAACTCCGTTCTCGTCTGCACCAAGTCTGAGTATAAGAAAAAGACTGGGAAGGTCAGGGACGCCATCACCCACAAGGTAAATGCTTTGACATTTAGTGCCCACTAGTCAATATCTTTAAACATACACTACCTAAGGTGTGTATAACTTTGATGCAATGAACTTTGTTGTTGAATTTTGGCGGCTGATGCCTCTGAATCATTGAAGAGATGAACATCTGCTGTTTGTGGACCGATTCTGTGCTTTTTAAAATGTTTCTTTTTTACTTCTTCATCCCCTATTTTCACAGATCCCTATCGTGTTTGAAGAGTTCATCTATGACTCCATTAAGGCCAAGAAGATGTTGGACACCGACGACTACAGCTTTTAGTTTGTGATGCTAATTCAGCAGTGGAATATATATATAGAAACTATTTCCTTATCTTCGTATTTCATGTACGGTTTCACTTCAATTTAAAATAAGAATTGCACCCCTGATAGTGTAAAGAATTAGCATGAGCTGAAGCATTCATCATAGTAACGACCTTCAGCATTGTCTTGCAGTACAATGAACACGCAATTGTAAAACATCACGTCTATGTGGACCTAGCGTAGGATGGCGTTGGTCCCTCAATGGATCCATGCGTTCTGTTGGCAATTACATCAAACGCGGGGCACTAATTATAACAATCATAAGCAGGGAGTTATTCCATCAATTGACATCATACAGATGTAGTCGACTCGCCAAATCTGTCGTCTCCTGTTGTAGAATATGTTGCTTGAGGAATAAAAGTGGTGTGCAATAAATCATGTCAAACTGATCGGTAACCCGGCCGTGGCTGTGGCGTGTTTAGACTGAACTTGTATATAGAAGGGTGGGGAGGGGGGCATCGGTAAATACGTGTTGCCCAGTGTTACCTTAGCCATGCTGACATAAATGGTTAGCCATAAGAACAATAACGTTAACAGTGGCCGGAATACACAATCAAGGACCCCTGATTTGCATACTGCATAACAGTTTAGGAAAATAGTGACAAGTGTTTCAGTATAACACACACATTACATATAACGCAAAGAAACAACGCTCTTACCTCCTTAACTGTGTTGTCTAACGAGATGTTAAGATCAGCCACATGTTGGGATACAATACTGAAAATCCTCTCCTTTCCCTCAGGATAGTTTGTAGTCAATAGTGCTTTACGGTCTGATTGTACAATAAAACAAACCAACTGATTATGGTATGAGACTACAAGGACAATCAAGCCCTTTGGGAATAAAGCCGTAGGATACTGGCGTTGCTAAGTGACGCTCACACTGGTTCCCGGGGGCTATATACCTAACAACAACAAAATGTTATGAAGATTTGACATATTTCATCAACTTTACACAAGCAATGATAAAACATGCTAGCGTACAGGACGTTTCATACAATCACCTGCATGTGTTTCAGCCTCATGCTACTAATACACAGCATTGGGTTGATAAGCAAGCCTTGGATACTGATTAAGTCTCAATGAATCACTTCTTTGCCCTGGTATTGATGCCATTCTTTCTGAACAATAGATGCAGACGTCTAACTCGTCCATGCACGCATCGGTTGACAGATTGGACACAAATCTACCGGACATCAATTAAACTACATGTCAGAAAGGCCCCCGCAAACTCGAAGTGTGTGTGTAACATATCATTTTAGTAGTAAAGACAAAATTACTACTTACATTTTGTTTTGATTAATGCATACGGTATTCATATCGCAGCATTGATGGGTCATGGCTCTCGGAATAACAGAATGCAAACATACACGGGCAGCATAAAAACAATAGCTGACTTGCTCAGATAAGGTTTTTGACCGGGTCCTGAATCTACGTTTAAACTGAAAACGAAGAAATATGCAAACTTGCTCTTTTGCAAGCAATGTGACGCACTACTTTATTTATACCCGAACTACTATTGGGGGCGGGGGTAGCCATTAATACTCTGTTCTGCGACCTTATCTGGGAAAACCCTGAACCGTTGAACAAAACCTAGTATTTCCGGGATCAGCTCACAGACGCAATTATCTGGGAAAACCCTGAACAACAAAACTTAGTATTTCCGGGTTCAGCTCACAGAGAATGCCTATGATCGTGAATATAAACATATCCCGTTACCAACACAATCCCAGTTCCGCCCCCGACTATTGTATGCTGCATACTTCACCTAATGCCTCTGGAAAGGGGAACTCGGAAAGAGGAACACAACATCGTGACGTGGGGTCAAGGTCATTTCTGCACGCAGAGAAGATGGCGGTGAGGACTGTGACATTTCCTGTTGTAGTTCTGTTGACCGGGCTGCTGTCCGGATTTCAGGCTTGTCAAAACATTTCAGAAAATATCGAGGTACCCGAGGATGTGTCAGTTGGTACCACAGTACTTTTGCTGCGAGATCTTGTTCATACAAAGGATTGTTTTGTAGAAGACGGAAATGGTACGTTTCTGTCAGTAAACATCACCACAGGGGACGATTTCGGGCGGTTTAAGGGTCTTGATGCGAACTTGGCGTTGACCGTTGCGGCTCCGCTGGACTACGAGTTGAACTCGCGGTACAACTTGACGGTGGAGCTGACAAATGCCGAAGAGCTACATGTAAAGGTTTGGTATGTGAACCTCGTCATTGCGGTCACGGACGTTCCGGGATACCCACCACTGTACGACAAACGGTGTGAAACACCAGTCCTACCTGCCGTAGGAAGTACTGAGGACTCTACTGTGATTAGTAGTGACGGATACATTACTGTATCTATTAATGGCGAACACGTCATAACAGGCACCGACGTTATCAAGTGGCATGGAGCGGACCCAAATGTTGTGGATAATTTCGTGGTCATGAGAGATGACTGCTCCCTCCGACTTCTGGTCGGTTCGTCCGAACTACTCGGACGTAAAGCTTTCCTGGTTCCTTGGCTTCAAGGGTTTGCAGCTGGCAGGATTGAAGTTTCATGTCACGACAAGAAGGGAAAGGATAAAGGTAAAGGTACGGTTTTGGATCTTTCCCTTGACCATAAGCTGCCCAAATGGGTAGCAAATGGCGGGTTCAACATGGACGAAAGTGTCCATTATGTCTTTGTGATAGAGATGAATGATATATGGTCCACATCGCCATATTGGATACGTTGTAGTGCTAAGGTTACTTCATTCGACGGCCCGCTATTTGGGGAGGCCACAGCTGAGTACAACATTACAGGCTGTCCTGAGGGCAGGTACGGGTTGTACTGTGACAAGGACTGTGTTTGTCAGAACGGGGCTCGTTGTCATGGCTTTAACGGTGCCTGTGAGTGTCGTCCGGGCTGGAGAGGGAGGGCCTGTGATATTCCGTGGCCCGAGGTCGTCATCATAGAGACACCTGGCGATTCTGTCATCAACTACATCGGTACCAATCTGACTCTGACCTGTCTGACTCCACACATTCACGTAGCGAATATGACGTGGTTGTACCAAGCAGGAAACGAATACACCGAAACAAAAACCATCGAAAGAGTGGTTCAGAACAATTCTATCAACTTTCAACCGATCTCTGACTCAACCAATGGGAAATATACCTGTGTGGTAGAGGCTGAAGACGGTAAACTTATCAGTGCCGCCTATGTATTAAACGCCACCGAATGTCCACCCAACTATTACGGGAAGGTTTGCAGCCAAGTGTGTGACTGTCAGTACGGAGGGACATGTGACAGGTGGGAGGGTTGTCTGTGTCCTCCCGGTCTTCAGGGAGTCAGGTGTGAACACATCTGCGCACCTGGCACTTTTGGGATGAACTGCAGCATGAACTGTAACTGTCAGAACAACGCATCATGTGACGCAGTAAATGGGAGCTGTATTTGTGCTGAAGGGCAGTCGGGCGTGTTTTGCCAGATCGTATCCATCCCTGTAAATAATCAAGTCGTTTTTGTGGTGGTTGCATCCGTCTTACCGACTGTTCTTGTAATCGCTTGTATCGTGACTGGAGTCCTCGTAAAACGAAGTCGCCGGCGTCCAACGAACACAGAGCAGACAGATGTTGGCTTAGAAGTTTTATCCATCTTGGGATCCCTTTCGTCTTGGGAAGTGGAGAAAAAGGACATTTGTTTCGAGCACATGGTCGGTGAGGGGGAGTTCGGGCATGTCGTACGGGGAAGACTGCGCGTGCCCGAAGGCTACGAGGTTTTGGTGGCCGCTAAAAGTATCCGACCCGACCGAATGACAGCGTCGGCTGTCCGCGACTTTCGCCGCGAAATGGACATCCTCGCCAGGATACACGAGAACAAAGACGGACACCCGAATGTGGTGAAGTTTCATGGAGTTGTGACCAAATCGGACCCACAGTACATCCTGGTAGAGTACGCGAGCAATGAGGACCTGCGACGGTACCTGTGGAGTGTAAGAGAACAGTGTAAGACTACAGGAAACACTAAACTGTTAGAACGGCTTTGTTTTGCAGCTAACGTGGCCAACGGGATGACAGAGCTGGAACGTCTGAAGATCGTTCACCGGGACATCGCAGCTCGTAATGTCGTCATCAGCGACAGAAAGGTGGCCAAAATCGCAGATTTCGGGCTGTCGCGAGACGTTTACATGTCGTCTGCGTACGAACGTACCAGCCAAGGCGGGGAGGAGGAACTGTTGCCGCTGAAGTGGATGGCCGTGGAGTCGTTACGGGACGGGGTGTACACGTGTGAGAGTGACGTGTGGTCGTACGGCGTGCTGCTGTGGGAGATCGCCAGCTTTGGGGAGGAGCCGCGATATGCTGGTGGCCCCATGCACCCCGACGTCTGCACACTGTTGGAGCTGCTGAGGAAAGGGGTCCGCCTGCAGCAGCCAACGAACTGTTCGCAGCCGCTGTACCGCATCATCAGGTCCTGCTGGATAGTCGAGCCGTCGAAGCGGCCGACCCCAGAAGAACTGTGTCAAAAGATAGAACATCTGGGGCCTCTTACGTATGATGCTCACCTGGTCAATCATGACCTTCGATGACGTACGGATTTTATAACAAGACCGCCAGCAGTGGAGAGATTTCACTGAGAGCCATGCTGCCCCGACGGCTGACTAAGCTATGGGAGAGAGTGAGTGAGTGAGTGAGAGTCACCTTATAAGGGTTGAACTTATTAACTACTTCAAGGGTAAAGGAGCTTGGGTGTCCTAACATAATAAAATTACAATCTTAATTAAAGAAAAAAATGGTTAATGCAAGGTTAACAGTTGTAATAATCAACATTTGTACGTTATGCTGATTTATGATTGCTTAAGCATTACCAACAGTATTTGTGCGTTCGTTTCTCAATAGAAAACATGTTGCCCGAACCGTTCTGATCATACTTTTGTAGAACTGAAGAAGTTTAGGCTTTACCTTTTTGTATAGAACAAAATATGAATTATAGAGTATATTACATTTTGGTGATTAAAAGTGTAATTTGGTGTTTAAGTATGGCAGCGTAAGAATGTTTACTTTTTGATAATCTTCGTAAGTGTATGGACGTAGCTGTTGATACAGCTCTACATTTTGGGTCCAAACATAGACATATATGGACATGACCATGATGACAAAGTCCAAAACATGTAAGAGATTTGAAAACCGAAAGTTCTTTTGCAGTACCATAGAAAGCTAAAAACTACTCACTTTGTCCGTCACCCAGGACCTATCCACTTGCCAAATCCATGGTATCTTAAGCTATGTTGCATACAAACACACACACACACACACACACACACACACACACACACACACACACACACACACACACACACACACACACTCACACACGCGCGCGCGCGCGCACACACACACACACACACACACACACACACACACACATGCACACACACACGGAAAAAGATATTTCTTGGCGTATTACGGAGTCAAGTCAGGTTGTTTATATAAGACCGCAATCATCTTGTACCATGTATCAATGACGGATAAGGGACAGTAAAACAGTAAAAGGGCGGGGCTTAACTCTATACTAAAGGCTAAGAAGTTGAATCGGCCAATTTTCATACTTATCTATTCCTACTGGCACACTCCTTATCTATCATATCATACAATAAATCCCTCTAGTAAAACTGGTGACCTGTGACATCCCCATACCAACAAAACGGTGTGTCCATCCGCCCTGCGGATTGATTTCAAAGATTCTCTCACAGCGCAAGGACCAGGATCTAGGGGCAGCTACATTTCTTCAGAGGTATGTCTGTTATGTCTTTGATCACACTTTACGCTGGATTCGAATAGATAAGGGCTGTAATTTGCTCTTGTCTTTTCAGCATTATTTTATCTGCATCATATGGGGAAAACGTACAATGTACGTGTAACCTCCATTAATATTTATCAGCGCGGTTATATAAATCCGCCACTTTGAGATACAGTGTGCTGTGAGTGTAGTGACCTTTGACATCCCAAAAGCAACAAAACGGTGTGTCCATCCGCCCTGCGGATTGATTTCCAAAATTTTTTTCACAGCACAAGGATCTCGCTCTAGGGGTAGCTACGTTTCTTCAAGGGTATGTCCGTTTCCTCTTATATAATCACTCTTTTCTTCCTATACACTGAATTCAAAGAGATTAGGACTATATTTCCTTTTTGTCTTTTCAGCATTATTTGATCTGTATCGTATGGGAAAACGTACAGTAGACGTGTAACCTCCATTAATATTTATCAGCGGGGTTATATAAATCCGCCACTTTGAGATACAGTGTGTTTGAGAGATCTATAGTGCAACACAGTTGGCTCCAGGTATGCACAGATTATGTAGGAAAGCATTATACTTGGGCACATTTCATAGCAGATATCTTTCGGGGCATCTTTTAGAGGTTGAGTATACATGGCCTCCACCAGGCCTTCCTAAGGGGGATTGGATACTATAGTATTAGTAGAATGCGTCAACAAAATTCGTCAACAAAAAGGAATAATTGACCAGTAGAATCAGTCCGTGGGAAGATTAATAACTCCCCTTCGGATATAGCTACGCCTGTGAATGACGCCCTATGGTGGCCAAACTTCCCTGGCAAATATTCTCCATTTATAGCCGGTGTAGTTAGGTTGGTAGAGACTAGCTTATGTATGTGACCAGGCGAATTGTGTCATTATAGTAGACGTTAAAACGACCTATTCTGCAGCAAGCATTAACGGAACACAAACAGTATTGGGGAGTGTTCGTCTACAGCAAACTTTCTTCCAAGTGTCTAAATTGATAAAAACAAATCTATTGTTGGACAAGTTTTGCAAGGTTATGTTCCATCACTAGGCTGCAAATCATGACCTAACAAATGTTCAGGCTCTGCAAGTGGTATTCCAGCACTACAAAAATTAGGACGTGGGAATCAAAAATTCAGTAATTTGATCTGTCTACGTACATGTATCGTGTATGTTGGCTGCTTAGTGCTTATACAACACGGACTTAAGGCTAGACCAGGAAGGACTCAGTTTGTGTAGGCCCAAAACTGCAAGCTATGAAATGAAAAGACATCAATTTGCACAGTGATGCTGATGATAAAAGGCACATGGCGCAAAATATGTCAGTAGCTGGCACGAAAACAAAAACTGTAGAACATTTTCACATGCCTTCAACTGGCCACCCCTTATCTTTAAGTTGCCTGGATAAGAAAAAAAAAACAGGAACATTCATAACAGTGCGCACAAAGTAAACAAAAAATAAATGTTTTGGTTAGTATATAATAAAGGTTTAAGTTGATAAGTTGTGCCTAGGAGCATGACACCAATATGGTGCCAAAATTCAACATTATTTATTTTTCTGATAACATCCAACCCTGATATAGTATTATCAAAATCAAATAAAATCTTGAAATATCGTGCAGAACTCGGTATTCAATCTCCATCCGCAAGCTCAGTTCGTGTGGCTGATCTTTTCTGCTAGCATCTGCGAAGTCTAGGTCATCAGAAGGATGTATATTTAGTGTAAAACTTTATGTTCATTGAATAGTACTATAGATGAATATGAACTATGAATAGTTGAATATGATTAGTAACAATAGAGGGCCAATTCATCATCATCACATCATCATCGGTCGGCTGCGCAGCAGCTGATCACACGTCCTCTCCACGTTCGACGATCAGTAGCCATTGCAGTGATGGCCTCAGGGCTCAGGTCGCCTTCAGCATCCCCCAGCAAGTAAGGGGGCCAATTAGCAACTGACAGTGAGGAATTATGTGACACGAGCTAGCAATAAGAAAGAGCCTAAAATGACTGGTATGTATCATATGTCCAAGTAAACAACAAAACCAACTTGTTTCATTAAATCGACGAGCGAACTAAAGAAACAACTGCGTGTTTGCTTGGTCCGCTGTAACCTTATACCTTCCAGAAATGTCTATCGTAATCCTGCTTCTGGCGGGGCTGAGCAGCGCTCTGGCCCAACATGCCCCGAACACGGCTGACAACAGACAGGCCATCGTGCACCTGTTCGAGTGGAGGTGGACTGACATCGCAGCGGAGTGTGAGAGGTTCTTGGGACCCAACGGCTTCGGTGGGGTACAGGTATGTGTGCCTGCTCACTCACAGTCTATCTCAAGGCCCCCTCTCATTGGGCTGCGGTACTGTGGCGGTAACGTGCGGTAGCTTGGAAATGGCTACCGCCGCAGTGCCGTGCACAGACCTCAGCGTACCGTCCTAGTGACGTCTCAGTGCCGTACCAGTGCCGGTCCACACCGCCGGCGTGCCGGTTGAAATGGCGATTTTTTTCAAAATTTGAAAAAAAAAACGCAAGTGGCAAAGTGCCACGCGCTCGCCGGGAGCTTGCCGGGAGGTCACCGCGCGCGCTATTGTGTAAAAGTGATACGTCAGTTTCAAGGTTATACGTATATTCTATGACATGTTACCTTTGTTGCATCAACTAGTGGCATACGTGAAAATCCTTTTATCACTTGAAATCAATTTTTGATGCATTTTTCTATTATAATTTTCCATTGTAGTTTGATCCATTGACAGCACTGCGATTTCTGATTAATTGAAAGTACTACCATCAAACTGCAATCGGTCATTTCCCTAGCTATTGAACTGTTTAAGAGTTTGGTTAAACCTAATTTACTGCATTGTAGTGAGGTTGAGGATTGTAGCTGTAGATGTTCTGATCTTATCATTGGGATCTTGCTTAATCCCACTGAAAATTAGATCTCTGCATTGTACATTTATTCCAGTACGGAAGTTGATAGACTAGTCGCCCAGGAAAGGAATCAGACCACTCGTCTACATGCACTCGCCCTGCGCTTGTGCCATTCAAGAAATACAGTGATAGTACTGAACTTGATATACCAGCCAGGCACTGTATCGCAAAATTTACTCAATGTTTCGCCGTAAGGGGTGAATGAGAAGAATTCCTATTGATCGTTGATAGTCAAACATAGTTGATTAGATACTCTCGCTAAGATTAAATAATTTACCTAATAACAGGATTATCAAAAAAAACAAAAACATACAACACTTCATCATTCGAAGAAGAAAATGACTAGGCTACTCACGTTCAGGACATGTTATGTAGACATGTTTGGCTTAGCCCCGCAGTTAACGTTAATACCAACCGTTTTGGATATACATTTAAAGAAAGTGTGAAACTCACGTTTCTCCCTGGCTGGAGGGAAATATTAGTAAACTCCACACATATCATAAAATCAAAAATCACTTTGGTAGGGAAAATACATCACATCAAATCATAATAAACCAATAAGCATAATTACACTGAGAATCAGCGCACGTTGTCGAGAAGTTGAAAAGAATCGACACCACAACACACCAGGCACTCACAGATTGTGTCCCACATGTAATGAAAATATTGAAGATAAATTTCAATTTGTAATGGCCATGGCCTGTCCCACTTATGGCAAAGAGACAGATGTGCTGTTACAAAGTATTACTACTAAGACAAACTTCACCCTATCTGGTACACAGAACGATATGTCCCATGTATGGTTGTCATGTCCAACTCCTATACCACCTACATAGGTCAATTTCATTATACTTAATCCTAAAAGCGAGGGGAAAAATAATCCATACATGGCTTTATTGTAATTCATACACTGTTATCGATAATGTTTTGTACTTATAATCCAAGGATAGGTTAGCCTTGCAGTATTGTTGATTTAGTGCCATATATTGTACCATATACGATTGTCGAACAATAAAGTTCATTCAATAACTTGCTCATCTGGGCTTCAAACGCAAATGCGCCGCACGTCAGTGAGAGTGCAAATGAAAATTGGTGAAAGAAACGCGACGTCGCCGTAAAAATCTGCCGCGGCAGTGCCGCCGCAGTGCCGTAGCCCAGTGAGAGGGGGCCTTCACTCACTCAACCACCCACTCACCCAATAACTCACACGCACACTCACTCACTCACTTACTAGCTTACTATCTATCACTATTTTGATTATTACTAACTCACTCACTCACTCTTATTTGCTAACTTGCTCGCTTCCTCATTCTCTCCAGTTCGTTCACTCATCCTCACTCACTGAATCCTTTGCTCACTCAATTACTCGATCACTCGTTTGATTAATCACTCGATCAGTGGATCGGCGGAAACATTGTCCCAGTGGGCTAGCATAAACAAACACGACTTTCCTCTAACCTACATAGCAGGTCACTCGATCGGTCGGGCATTTTTGCTTATTGTGTGGTCTTTTCTGGTTGAATATCAGTTTAGATAGTAACTGGTTTCAGACATTCAACCACTCGGTAGCTTGCAGCCTGGATCAGAAACAGGGTATAATCAGGACTCATCTACAATCAGAAATTTATACAGCACATAACGTGCCAAATGACCCAGCCAGATATGCTTCCAAATATTGAGGGTACTTTTTGTCAGGTGTCGCCACCGAACGAGAACCGTGTGGTTACCAGTCCCAACCGGCCCTGGTGGGAGCGCTACCAACCCGTCAGCTATCACCTCAACACCCGCAGTGGCAACGATGAAGAGTTCAGGGACATGGTTCATCGCTGTAACCAACAGGGAGTCAGGTAATAAATTCACTAGTAAAAACTACAGGTGCCTAACCATTTAGATAATACGCACACATTTTCCCCTAATACTTTTATGTTCATTAAACTCTAAAGTGATCATAAGCTATCTCACAGTCTCAAGTGCGTAGTTGTTCAAACCTTCTGTGTAATGCACACACAAAGACATGTGGGAATCGTTAATAGACGAAGGGATCCAAATCTGATTATCACCTCCGCTAAACGCTAGTTGGGCACTGGAGATCTCAACCTTTGACCCATACCACAGTGCATCACGACTGAACATGCGCACTGAGAAATGAGAGATGGCTGATCACAGCTGGCATTGCTCTGCTAACAGTAAACCTGTTCGTATGTATAGTATACCATTATGCCATTGTAAACCATCTCTATTTATTTCTTCCCATAGAATCTACGTGGATGCCGTCATCAACCACATGTGCGCCCATGGCTACTCAGGAAACGGTACGGGCGGGATCTATTTCAATGGCAACAGCCTGGATTTCCCCGGCGTACCCTTTGGACCAAATGACTTCAACGACTGTAGCGCATGCCTCAGTGGCTGCAACATTCACAGCTATGACAACGTTAATGAAGTGAGACATCTTAATTTTGAACTAGAAAGGCAACATTTGCACGAGCAAATACAACATTTTTCGCCCATTTTCCTCCCCATGCGAAAAGCGACTGTTCTAAAACCAAAATGGAGCATTTCAAAATAACGTTTAACCCTCATACACCCGATTGGGGTCATGTTTCATCTGAAAAAAATTCCTTCTGTGACTTTGTCAGTAGACATCTTTTCTAACCTCTCATAATTTTCTAGGTAGATGGGCACAATACTGTTGACGTTGTATAGGAAAGTCTGTGTTGAGTCCGCTGGGGTCATTTTTGACCCCAGCAAAAATAATGTGCTGTTTTTGAGACCTGCCCTCTGTAACTCCTGAACTACTTATTGTATGAACACCAAATTTTCAGAGGATGATGCACATGTGAATTAGTATTACCATAACAAATTTCATGTCATAATGACGTAATATGACGTCATTATGACGCAATTTTCTGGGATTCTATCCGCCATCTTGGATTTTGACGGATGACGTCATCAAATCAGCATAAAATATCAATGTTGAATCACAAAAGTTACATTGAATCACATAAGATGATAACAATGTAAGAAAATACATTTGGCGTACCAACAAAGCCTCTTAACGTCATTGTTTGAACTGAAATTAGCAGAAATTGTAAAATATGCCTGTCAAAACCCGTTGCCATGGCAACACGAAAACGATGAACTTACTTTATCAATTTGAAATTTTTGTTAAGGACATTTTATGAAAAGCCACCAAGTTTTGTGGCTCTCGCGTAAGCCGTTCATTAGTTATGCAACATGAAATTTGGCGTGGGCCTCAAATATCCCCTCCCGGTCTAAATAGGAATAGTTCAAGACGTGGTCCTTCTGATCTTTTTGCATAAATTATGATAATGAACGGGATTATTCATATCTAAAGATGCCAAAACATTCCTCTTACATTGTTGAATCAACGTATGGATAACAATCAGCGAAAAAAGTGAAAAAGGAGATTTTACTGAACAAAACATATTGGGGTCATTTTTGACCCCGTTCAGTCATTTTAGTCGCAAAAATAGGTTCGGGTATATGAGGGTTAGATATTAGAAAGTAAGACCATGTAATGACCATTGTAAATATCAACGCCATTCAGGCTAACGTTTGTATGTCTACAATGTTGGTATTTGGTAAAGGTTGGTAAAAAATTGAATTGAAAACCAGTTAGAAATGGATCTCTCCCTATTTGAAACCCTATGTATGGATGGGCCCTTCCATGGCATACTAGACCATTAAAAACACCTCCACAAAAATGGAACTTTTTAATAATCAACCACGTCCAAAATTGAATTTCTAGGAGATGCCACCGCATACAAGAATGGACTCTTTCAACGGCGTATCGACCAACAAGTATCATGAAAATTTCAGAATGTAAAAAATGAATCTTGCTGAAGATGAAGATTTTGTCTGCGAAAGAATTTCCGCAATCCGAGAGCCCAGACAATTTTGCATTACGCAGCGACCACCTCAGGTTTTGCAAAAGTTTCACCGATTTCTGCTGGGCCAGGGGGCAGTAAAGTTGTGTCTGTCTGCACCTGGCAGAACGTCCGGTGGTATGCACTCTCTCTACATGCATATTAAATTTCAGCTTATTTGTCCCAGGTACAACCGGTCGGATGAAAGGATTGTAATATTTGACAGGAGGAGGAGGAGGAGGAGGAGAAAGAAACATGACCAAAGACAGTATATTTTGACTATACTTATAGTATGGGCAAAATATAATTACAACATTCATGCGAATGGGGCACGGCATCAGTCATTTTGTCTTAGGCTAAGGTATATAGCAGAGTGGGTCCTCTTTGCCCTCCTGGTGTTGCAAATATGCTCGTTAAACATAATAGCTTGTTAAAGGGATTTTTCGCCTTGGCTTTAATTCCTCCTCACAGTTACGTAACTGCCGCCTGGCCGGACTGCTTGACTTGAAGCTCAGTAGCGACTACGTTCGTGGGAAGATCACAGACTACCTGAACTACCTCATCGCCATCGGAGTTGCGGGCTTCCGTGTCGATGCCGCCAAACACATGTGGCCGAGAGACATGGCCGCCATCTTTGACCGGCTCACTGACCTCAACACCGCCTACTTCCCGTCAGGCTCCAGGCCCTTCATCTTCATGGAGGTCATTGACCTGGGTGGAGAGGGATTTTCTTCATCAGAGTACACCCATCTAGGAAGGGTCACAGAGTTCAAGTAATATTTCGTCTTTGCATATCAGCATTTTTAGCTTTAACGTGGCCATGAGACAAAACAAGTAGTCTAACCGTATGATGATGGGATACAGACGAAGCCAAGTGGCCATGACAAGATTTCTTATCATATTTCCATGCACTTTCAAGGGGAACTTAAATATTATGTTTTTCTGACATTCGTTGATACAATTACGAAGTAATAATTGGCATTAGATCTACAGAACTACTGTTGAAAAAAAAAACTTTCCACGAAGAAATCTAGCAACTTGTCAACTAGACAAATGTAATTGTGTTGTGCGCGAATAAGTAAAAGGAATAAGTAAGAGGATAAATGGTGACTATGTCTGTTTATTGTTTAAAATGCTAGTTTCATTTCGGTGATCAACCTAAAAGCCGTGATATTAGTTACTTAGTAGTAACGTGTAAACACTGTAATGGGTGTGTGATGATACAGGTACGGCATGCAGCTCGGATATGTCTTCAGAAAGGAGAACGACCAGAAGCTGGCAAATCTGGCGAACTTCGTGGAAAGCTGGGGCCTGCAGTTGGACAACAACTCGCTGGTGTTCGTGGACAACCATGACAACCAGAGGGGCCACGGGGCAGGCGGACAGTCAATCATCACCTTCAGAGACAGTAGGCTGTATAAAGTGGGATAAAATGATTATTACTATGTGTATATTTAATAGCATCCTCTGGCAACATTATACAACAAAAACTCTGCGAACTCGTACACACTTGTTTTAAGAAGAGGGAAGAGACATGTAAACAATAGGTTTAATGATAGCATAGCATTATGTGTTTGATTATTGTGTAGTTGATAGATATAGTATAGCATGGATTTAGTTGTTTTGTTTATGGGATTGTGTAAGAACGCTTCATGTAACGATTCTCTACACTGGATACGTTTCATGTAAAATTGAAACTACTGCACTGCATTTATCCCATGTGGCCATGAACGTGCAATTAAAGATCATTGTCATTGTCATTTTGTGTTGGAATTTTATTCAGAAGCAATAATGAAAAATGTAACAGAGTCTTCACTGTGAACCACATGTTGAGCAATGATGTCGAGGGCATTAAACAAATAGCTTTAATTTTCCACCTCAGATGGCCAATGCATTCATGCTGGCGTACCCGTACGGTTTCGTCAGAATAATGAGTAGCTACTACTGGGACCAGCAGTGGTGGAACTTCAAGGACAGGAACGACTGGATCGGGCCACCAGCCGACGCTAACGGGAACACCATGGCGGTTTCCATCAACAATATGGGCACCTGCGTCAACGGATGGGTCAGTGTTTCATACCTATTGGAAACAAGAGTTCGGAGACCTCAAATCTCCATGAAATATATATTCTGCAAATAAGGCCCACATTTGCATAATCTATATTCAACTATGTTCACTGTAACATAACTTCCAAATGCCACAAGTATGACATTCCAGTTATCTACCAATATGGAATCATTTTCTCATTAATTATGCAAATCTGCATTTGAATAACTTTTATCTATCAATTTCCCTTTGTTTCTCAGTTACATATGTTGCATCTTAACTGTCTTGCTATTAAATAGATTGGGTTTATAGAATTTCCTCATTAATTATGCAAATTAGATTATGATTCGCATTATTGCCATTTTATTATATCAAGTAACACTTAAGCTATCCACATATCAAAAACAAGTACATGTATACAGGTTTGGTTGTATATCTCTCTGTGGTATGACCACCAGCTGTTGGGCCCCTGGGGAACATATGACCCAGTTTCGCTACTAACAGGTGTGAACTGCCACAGCATGACTAGAATGCAAATATAGATAATCCCCATTACTTATGCAGATTCAATCCCAATTTGCATGATTTGCACTTCATTGTGTACAGCTTTGTCTAAGCTACCTGCATATTAAATAACATGAAAATATGTTGCTCCTTTCTTCAGTTATTCTCCTTGGGAGATTTTGACAAAAACGCCAATGCAGTTCCAGTGACACATACCAGGGGGCCCAAAATTGACCTTGACCTTTCTCCTCCCAACACATACCCACATACCAAATATCATTACAATCCATCTAGACGTTCTTTAGTTATGCTGACTTTAAGCATCCGGACGCACAAAAATACACACACGCAAACACACACGCAAACACGCTTAAAACAATACCTCCATGAAAAAATCTCAATTTTTCATGGAGATTATTAAACCTTGTACATCAAATGCCTCTTGGCAACATGGATGTTAATAACTTGTGGTTACCACAATCTACCAACACTAACATATACAAACATCTTCTGGTACCGGTAGATGTGTGAGCACCGCTGGCCTCAGATTCGCAACATGGTGACGTTCCGTACCGTGGCCGCTGGGCACGGCATGGGCAACTGGTGGGACAACGGCAACAACCAGATTGCTTTCTCCAGAGGGGACAGGTAATGTTCAATGCCAGAATCAAAAATTCACACACGTCAGAGTCCGTAGAGAATACTGAATCTGCTTCACAAATCATCATGCTCTTTGACATTATTCAACGTCGGAGTTGTAGACATTTATGAGCTTGCCTTATTTAGTGTGAATCAAGAATTGCCTATTCCATTGGCCCTATGACCTGGACTGTCATGTCTGATTAACAACACGTTCTACCACCTCTGAACTCTACTTCCTGCCACTCCGACAAGTTTGACCTTTGCGCTCATCTTCTCACCCACTGCCTTGTCACTCTACTGAAATTGTATTATAAGTATGGACACGCATCAAGACTAAAATATAAAGACACAGACCGAAAACAATACCTCCGTTTTCACAGAAGGGAAGAGACAGACGTGCCAAAAAACATGTTTTCTCTTGTGCGCTGAATCTTGTTTGATACTTTGGTCTCCACAGAGCCTTCATCGCCATCAACAACGAAGATAGGTCGGCACTGGACACGACCCTGCAGACAGGTCTCCCCTCTGGCGACTACTGTGACGTCATATCCGGTGATCTTTCAAACGGAGGCTGCACGGGGAAGACCATCACTGTGCGTGAGGACGGCAGGGCTCATATACACATTAAAGGTAATTACACGTCTGCGTAATCTATGGGCCATTTTACGGATCCTTCCGCAAGCTAGGAAAAAGAAAACTCTTGGTACCATACTACTAGGCGTCAATCATGGATGTTGTCATGGTAATGTGTAACGGTTTGCCCCTGCGTTACCCATTACTCCATATAGTAATCCGTAAAAAATGTCTGTATTATTCTATTGTCATTGTTGGGATGGACTGAGATTTGAAATACAAAAACATGGCATGGTGAAAATATCTATTCTTATATCAAATCTTGTTCTTTAATTTTCTTTAAGTTGATGACGAGGATCCAATGATCGCCATCCACGCAGGCTCCAGAGCAGCCAATGCTAGTGTTAACGGAACCGCATCCTTTCAGGGTTTCAACATTGTTACTCTTACACTGATCTCCTTTTGTGTTCTGATTAGTAACATTATGTGATTACCCCTATCTGCTGAATTCATGATTACTAAACAAGGCAACAGATAAACAAACAAACAAACAAACAAGAAAAATCATGGTAATTACTGTTGAAAGAACAACCGCAGGTTTTGTGGCGCCTGCGAATTTACCCGCGTACAAGTTTGTTGATTTGTTTGTTTATTTATTCATTTAGCACATATGAAAGATACAAACTAAAAACAATAATAAAATCAAAATATAAATGTGCAAGGGTGGCCAAAAGCTTGCAAGCTTGAATGTTGGCTTTCTTGAGTAAATACTATGAAGAGAAACAGAAAATCAAGAAAATGTAAAACAAGCTATGACTAACATTAGCTTCCAAATGTTATAATTTTTTTCCTTATCAAGAAAGTTTAAGAAACATGATTGTTGTTTTTCTTGGGGTTATGACTGAATACAAATAAGAAAGACTAGAAATTGTGAAACAAGCTATGACTATGATTAGAAAAAATTCTTAGATTTTATCAATATCTTCCTTATGAAGAAATATTCATTGTTCTAATCGTTGGTTATGTTGTGAACATTGCAAACGACAGCGGCCAATTGTAGTTAGACATGGGAAATGCTAATGTAACCCTACGCAATTTTGTACGTTTTAGTTATAAGAAGTATTGTAACGTTATAGATTTGACCTTATTGTTAATATAGTAGTTGATTAACAGTTAAAGACCGGAATACTGATGACATAAGAGTTCGAAGACCTCAAACCTACTTATTTAGAACTTAAAAGTAGTTAAGTTTAATTTCGTTTTATCTTATCTCATTGATTATAGAAATAAAGCTGTAACTAGCATGGTCTATTTCAAGTAATGGTTACCTCTACTCAAATTGCATGTATTGTATGTGTTTAAGTGCTATCCTTTGGCAAAATGCCTTTTCAACATTTTATTATCAATTACATGTATGCAAATACCTTGCACTTCTATATAACCTATGCATCGTGATGTTACCTTTAACTAATTGGCATATGTCACTTGTATCAAATTCCTATCATTTACCAGGAAATCATGTTGGCATAGATAACGACAATTAGACCCTTTTTTGTATACATGGTATCTCCTAATGTTCCGCCTGCCCTAAATTACATGTATTACATATATTGAATGGATAACACTGAAAATATAGAAATTCCTCATGAATTAAATCCTAATATGCGTAATTTGCATTCATTTGTGTACAGCTCTGTCGTTTCTAGCTACACGCGGCCGTTTCGATCAATAGGTTTCAGAATACAACCGGCTAGTTACCAGTGATATTTACTCCTGGAAATATCTACCTTGTTAGTAAAAGTATGGTTGCAAAGAGGCAATTTGAACTACGTTTGGCAAATCCATCCAACAAAGACGTATACGTAGGTTAGCTCTCAGGAAGGACCTCTAGCGAATTTCTTCAGTAACGCATGCTGTGTATCCCACACCCACCTGCTGTTGCAGGCAACAGGTGTCAAATTTCACTTTCCTCTAATTCCGTCCCCATAGAAAGACCAAAGTGCCGGTCCCCTCTGTGCCTGGAATTCTAATAGGATGTAATTGTGCAGATAATCCGAACAATAACACGGCATTACGGCATTAAGACTGATCCACCGCAGCCTTGCATGGTCCCATCATCGCTCACCCAGACAGCTCCCCCCACAGAACACCGTCTAAGCCGCCCAACAACCTGCTAATCTCAGCCCCTGTCCCGAGCTCACGTCTGCTACCGACTTTATACCGCCACAGACAAGCTTTTAACGCTGGGGTGGTATGCCGTCTCTCCTTTGACTACCTTCTCTCAAGCTCACAATCTTGTGCCCTTCCAAACGCTGTTTTGAGAGCAGATTTCTTTGCTTGAAGCGGTAAATGTGGGGAGAGGTTGACTGAGGGTTCTTCGTTGTAAAAGGGATTTTTAAATCCGCAGCTTTGTGTGAGCCTATGGAGGGGATCTGAGAAGTGCCTTGTTGTGCTTTATTGGCCTTAGAATTGCTCTTAAGTGGATGATGTTGTTTACCTTAGACACCATGAATCCGATGATGTGTGCCACCTCAGTTCTTGCTGTACAGAGCTCAAAGCCGCGAGACAAACAACTGAGAGACTGTGGGGAAGTCACTTCGTGACCAGGGCCACATTTCTCCCCCTCGACCACGGAACGTAGGTCGGCTAAGTAATACCGTGTTAGTCTTGTCGAGACACATCCCGGAGTTCTGGCCGGATGTATTAGCATCAGGTCGGGCGGTTGAGTGCAAAAAACATCACATTTCTTTTGTAGGGAAATCTTGAGTATGACTTTCTTCTGCCCTGCAAACAGTCCCCTCTTTTGTACACCACCCCAATAATACCACGTCATGATATATATGCATCCGCAACTGTGGCATTGTGTTGAACATAATAACCGAGAACTCCACGGTGAACTTGACAGACTTTGTATGCCTCACGTAGGTTTGCCGATGACTTTTATTGCGGCGGTGAAGGCGGTATTTTTCACAACTGCCCCCGAGGTTACTACTAGACAGTGCGCCGTTTCATGATTTGACACTCTTTGATGTCATGACGTTTAACGAAGGTACGCGTACGCCTTCAGATTTGACGTGTACATGGGAGCAAACGTGATGATCAGCACAGCCGAACTCACAACACCTCGCAAGATACAGCGAAAATGCTAAGTAAAACACGCGTTTCAGCACGGTTTGTATGAATAACATGGGAATAGAACCCATGACCTGACAGACACATGACACAAGTTAGGCAGGTACAATTGGGGAAAACCATACATGATTACAACAACCGCAACGACATCTCTCCTGAAATATTCAAGTTCCTTTCCTTCTTCTGCCCTAATGAAAATTACGCAGAGACAAGCGCAAAAGGGGGGACAGTTTGATCCGCTCACGAATAAAGTGTCATGAAGTGTCATAGCCAGAAAACGCGAGACTAGCGCTACCATGCTAGCCTCCCAAATTCCTTGACTATACTGGAATAATGCCAAAAGACAGTTAGTCAATGACACGCAATTGGTTAACATTTTAATTTATGTCATATGGTGTAATCTTATAGATTATTACCTGGATGCCTAACCTTCATCGACGTATACTGGATTAATGTTCAAGTACGTATACTGGTCATAGCGCCGAAAGCAGAAACATCCGGTTAGATTCAATCTCTGGGACAGTTTGTCAAGAATAAAGAAGTGAAACAATTGTTTGATGACAAATTCTTGTCATAGATATCGCTAATATGTCCAGTGTAATTAAGGCTTGAAATAGCTAATGCCTACTTGATAGGCAGTTTATTTCATCCTCATTAGATATGCTGACTAATCTATGACCGATATACCAACTGTTGTACTCTATTGTGAAGAAGAAACAAATAGAAAAGTAAAGATATGTGAACACTGTACAGGCGTTATCTTAGGGCAGAAACCTTTAAAAAATTACAGCCTAGTCGCGGTGTATTAGAACGCCAAGGCACATTGTGTGTTCCGCGTCAGAGAAATGTGACATCATGGGCTCCAATTCTACTTCACTTTCGCGGCATCGCCTGGATCAAGAACGATTAAGCCGCGGCCAATTTCCAACCTTAATCAGATAACCTTAATCCCACTTAAGATTTCTCAATGTGCCATGCTCCACAACACAACGCCGCCCCGTTCTGCTCGTGTTCAAAACTTTGTGCAAGCTTCATGCTTTTTTTCTCCCTCTAGGGCTTGGCCAGGGTTGCGCCTTTGTCAGCTTTAACCCCCATCCCTCCCACTGACACCCTCCATTCTAGCCGTATTTGAGCTCCATTGACGTCCAATTATCCGCGTGTTAAGGAGCTTAGCGTCTCGCTAATATTGACGAGAGGAGTTAAACAAACAGTCATCAAGTTATGCGTTAACACCCCGTGGTTGTTTGCGGGAGGATTACGCCGCCGTGCCGTTACTACCGTACAGTCGGGACATCACACACACACACACCACGCAGACCGGGATTTTGTCAAACTTTGACAAATGGGAAACTAACTACGTTTCCATCAGCATTTACTCTACTTTTCTCCGTCCCTTCTGGCCTTATACGGCTTTATAGCCCCTTTGTACAAGTAACATTTAATCAACGACGCACCTTTTTCTTGATAATAAATGCAACTTGGGAAGGCCGTTACAAAATTGCGCGCACCTTTGTATGATATTTCAGATATGTTCATTCTTGAAGGCACGTGCCCTTAGCCCCTCCCCTTAAAGAAAACAACGTTTTAAGAGCATCTTGTCAGTTTTTCGATGTCCAGTATGATGATATGACAAATAAGTAATCGTATACGCGTTTTCACTACGAACAAAGTCACAAGGAGAAAATTAAACTACAGTTAGTTTTAGGCCAAGTTCGCGCCTCATTTAGAATGCAGCACCCCGAATCGTACTTTGTATTTATTGAAGGATTTTCGCCACGTCCTAGTCACAAAACTAACCAACCGCACCTTTTTAAAGTGCTCCGCATACAGGAGAAAAATGCGCTTTTGAACGATTCCGGTTTTGAGGTTTATCATAACTGACTACAGAAATAAATCAAGGACTTTCCCCGTATTCAAGAGCAATGGGTCTGAGACAGTCCGTCGCTTGTGGTCCTTTCTTAGTCGCCGACCGTATAGCAACTCCCCCTGGCCGAGCTAAACGGGGATTAGGAAAACGATAAAGAGGAAACCGACCGTTTAATTAAATTTAACGTTGCTATCGTCTATTTCTTCTTGTTTGTCTTCGTGACTCTTTGTAAAACGGGTGTTATTTGTGTTTATTTCCATGGCTTTGGAAATATGCTGTAACGCCTATTTCATCACTGTCTCGGGTGGGAAAAGTACACAATAATTTACAACATCGGCATGGCGGTAAAATATACTACGTTTCAAACTACACGGTAAGAGTTACTCAATGATCTGGATAGAATACGGATCGTGTTCTAGTGTTACTGCCGGAAGGTAGTGGATGGTAGAAACGTTTGACCGTTTCCAAAATCTATCCAGTTGCTTGGGTAACTGTTAACTTACACACTCAAGCCAAAAAAGCCAATGGGAATGACCCCTGTAGATATATGTAACTAGGGAGCACACCCTAGCCACCAAAAAAGCCAGTGGATATAGCTCCTGTAACAATGTGTAACTGTGTATATTTGTGGAGTTGTAAATGTGTTGTGTAAATTGCTTTTATGTTATGTACTCATGTATGTTTGAATACAAATGTGGGAAAAACTGTTACCTTACCTATCGTATCATATGGATGTCTAACCTTCATCGACGTACGTTTTGAACCATTTGCCGACAATCTCAAAAGGCGAGATCTATGAAGACATTTAGATTGAGACTTAAATCGCACTAGAAAGAACAGTTCAAGCAAGACAAGCGTACCTTATCGCCTCCCGTTTAATTCAGACACATCGAAATCCCGATGCGATCGCAATTTCTGATTTGAAACTTTTCTCTTACCCTAAAATTGGAGTTTTATTCCCTCTCGGGGTACCGAGACAAGTCAAATGTTCTTAAAGTTCATGGATCCGGATGTAAAAAAAAGGTGATCAGAGTTTGAAAATTCATAAATTGTCGTAGAAGTAATTTTCCTGCAAACATGTCGGGGTATATTTGTAGTCTCTATCAGACTAACCACGCCAGGAGGATATCTGCTAGGGGGTTGGTCACCACAGAGTAAAATTTGCAGGGGGAATTATTAATATTACAGTGGACTGAATCTACTGGCCAAATATTCCTTTTTGTGACGATTTCTACGATCCATACCCCGTAGGATGGCCTGGTGGAGGCTAGTACATCGCACCAATCTCTCTAACGGTCAACAAAAAGAGGGAACTTACGCAGGTTATTCCTACTTTACTGCAAATGAAACGGACCATACAAAAGCCCTACTTCCTCCAGCTGACGCCCTCTTTATTAAAAATCATTGCGGACAAATATTGTCCTACCGTGTGCCGGTCCTGACGACCATTCAGACCATGTTTCGGTCGGTCCATTCGCCACAGCTGTTGGTGGCAGTACAACAGAAACACGCTCACAAAGCCGAAAGATCCCGACTAGCACCCAATAATTTGGATTATGACACAGCTGGCGTCGCAATTAGAGGCCGGCATTGACACTAAAAACCTTGCAGAAGAAAAGGTTTACATCTAAAGAGGTTATGATCGAAGGCTTTTGTGATGGTTACTTCTTTGTACTCGGTTGGTACCTTCTGGTCGGTCCGAGCTGTGTCTTTTTTGTGTGAAACGAATCTATTTGTCTGATAACACCAGAGGTAAGGGCGCCATCTTGCCATGCAATGTTCTGACTCATCATCGATTAAGTACCAAATGTTCCAGACATACCTCATTGATGACCATGAATATGATTATCATATGTCTAGAAAAATACAATAACGCTTTGTACATCTTGATCAACACTTCTTATTCGTAATAGATTGTTTTGTAAGTCTAATGTACAAACTTAAGAATTATGTTAATCTTTAGCATGGTGTCTCTGTGCTATAGCCTCCTGTGCAGGCTTCCTCTAACGGCGGCATATATATTGGGAGGGGGGGGAGTTGTGTAGCCGAGGGGCGCGCCGTTATCTACAGTACAGTACTCTCTCTCTCCCTCTCTCTCACTCTATTTCCAACTCCCCCATCTTTCTTCTAAGTCAGCAAAATCATGCTTCACGATTGAAGCTTCACAATCGGAATGAACAAAAGAGGACTCAAGCTATATTTGCCAATTTATCTTGATATCTAATGAAAAAAGCGTTGCCTAAGGTTTAGTGATTGAATGAGGTTTATTATTACCGACTTACCTGTATGACAGATCCTGGCATTGCTGTACCACACACTACGTCTATAGCATACCACAGTAATCATTGAGCATATAACGACAAACATTTCTTCAATACATGTATTTGAAAACTTTCAACTGCACAATATTCAACGCTATACATAGGGACAGTCATTCTCAACATTGTCGCTTACATTACAAGATTGTGGCAGCTTACATACAAGAGGAGCGACATTCTCATAACGGTTTATTACTAGGCTTAGTCGATTAAACAATAATAACGGTCCTATTGACACCGTTTGGACACGCTACGTGCTGACGGTTCCACAGGTGTGAGGTGTTTCAAACAGACGACAAAACTACAAAGTTCTCTCTATTTGCGTCGACAGTGAACGTATATTTACAAGGACCTCGTTAGAAGAAGCCTTTCACCGTGTCTTGTCTCACCTCCGTTGACACTTCTTTACGAACTGTACACTCTGTCTTCAATCACACACCACTTCTTATAACATAACATCGCTTTATAGAGACTCTAATTAAAAGTGCCCCCGACGTCGGACAATTGCAACCCTGCCTTGAATGATAGCAAGATACGAATTCAATAGCCTCCATCAAATAAGGAGGTACAAGGCATACAATTGACGCTTATTGAAGACTACATAAACAGCGGGGGATATGTTTGCCGTGTGAGTTGGGCTACGTGCTTCGGCCGCAATATGGCGACATGCGCTGAAAAGAAAGAATCAATACAAGCCCTACGGCCCGTCACTTTATTTGCGGGACGGTGGATTTGGTTCCACGAGAAAATAAACGTAAGTCCTGTTCTTTCACACCTCGATAAAAGACTTTGATGCGTTACAAGTGTGATAATAAACTCGATATTTCAATCGCTTGCATAGAGTTGATAGAGTCATAATTGCTGTCATTTGCACTGCCCTTTCAGGATCTGTATGGACAAAGGCGGTTCATAAGAAACGTAAACTCAACCGTTTGAAAACAACGGAGGAACAAAAGTGTTCCCAACTTCGGGTGTCGATCAGAATTGTTTAATTGGAGAGAAATGAGAGTAATATTTGTACTCAGAGCCTGCCTTTTGTCCACGCACGTATTTCTCCCTTTGTAAGACAATAAAGAAAAACGACGTTATGCTATCAGGATCGGTACGTGCCTTCTCCGGTCCTCGGTTGCGCAGATAGTTGGACAATTAACACATACTTTGTAAGTTAATCCTCTACAAATAGTCATAGGCACCCTTCTGGACTTAAACCTTTTTCACCTTTGCCACTGCTCGACCTTTATGTGTTAACTATTGGGCTGTGAACGTCAGAAGAACCAGCAATGTGAGTCTAACTTAGTAGCTTCTACCGGCAGACAGAGAGAGAGATGGCGGATGCAAAACGTCAGTCGACAAGCGTACAGTCAAACTTGGTCGGTTAACCGCTAGGCTCAGGCAACCATATCCAGTCACAAGCCACATTAAAACACTCCCGTCCATTTTCTTTTTACAAAGTTAATCCCACCCTGTCCTGAGCTACCACCTGTCCTCAGTAACCATTTTCCTCAGTCCCTTGAGTGGTTACCAAATCCAGGTTTGACTGTATTTCAAGATATGTAAAATAAACAAATGTGACTTGCTGTATTTTTTCAGTATTTCGTTGTTCCATACAATATCAATTTTGCTGTTGCGACGTAGACAATGAATGAATAGTTTTCAACCCTTTCATATTAAGAAAGATCCTGTCCTGACGTAGCAATAGAGTCAGCGATAATTTCATACAACGAACCAAGACTGAGATGAATGAAAAATGAAACTTCAGCAGGACAGAGTGAGATTTTAGGGTGTTTACTTCTTCAATAGTTGTACAATCTAAAGTGAGAACATAGCTCTATATACTATAGTAAATCACATTTCATACTTCCTTTGGTAATTTGTATATCATATTTACAATCGATTTTGTTTCATTAGATATTGTTTCATTCATCTTTTCTATAATCTACTTTTCAAGTAACATCATGTCTGATACCTTTCTTACGTGTACTTCACCGAAGCACCATTTAAAATATATGTTACATAATCTGTATTTGTGTTTGGTCGATATTCTAACATAAACGTGACAAGACAAGGATCAAGCATAATATATATTTTTACTCAAGTTACAATAACTCTAGTTATCAACCACAAATATACAATAACTCTATACTATAATTATACTTAATGTTTTTTTTAAGTTGGTGTCTATGAGACAAAATCTACTTCTCGTTCTCACTTTCAGCTGCCTCCTCGTTCCCAGGACTTTCCGGGCTGGAAGGGGGACTTTTCTGATCTGTGACGCCCGGGGAGGGGGAACCAACCAGAGGAGAGGAACCACCTGTGGTCGGCTGTCCAACGTCACTGAGATCGGGGTTGGGATTGGCCTTGTTAGGGATGGTGGACTCACGTGACCCTCCCGTGGACAGAAGTTCCCGCTCTTTGGAGTTCCGCCATTTCATCCGCCGGTTCTGGAACCAGATCTTCACCTGTAGGACAAACATGACAAGATAATGAGGAGTTAAACGAAGACATTCCGACCTTATAGATCTTGTTCTTTCTGAACAATTTAATTTCTATGTTAACACACAGATTCTAAATGATTATATTAAAAGAAATGCCAGTTACTAACAATACTTTCTGAAGATTTGGTTAAAACATATTGTTCCAAAATAAACTGTACAAACTGCATAATAAAGTGTGGATTTGACAATGTCACTTAGTTAAGTAGCATAGCTGGAAAAACAGACCGATTGTGCAAATAACTGTCTTTTGTTCTCTGTTAATTTTCTTCTTTCGTCTTCACTTTCTTAGTGCCTTGTCCACTTACAGGACCAGTCCTTAGATATACCCTTACTCCCAGCACGTATTTCTCTGTTCTAACACGAAAATACTGACGTCACCCCTAACTAGAAATGCTCGGTCATCGTTTCCAAAGGTCATTCACCTTCACCTACTAAAAAGGACAACAAAATTTCTAAAATTATGAATAGATTTGGCGTTCCTATATCTTCATGTCTTTTGCAGAGTGCAGTACTTTTTATATCAAGATAAAAGGAAATAATAAAAAATGATATTGAGAAACATGCACGCACCTGTGAATCCTTCAACCCTAGCTTCTCGGCCAGTTTTCTCCTGTCTTGTTTGCTGATGTACTTTTGTTTCTGGAACATTTTCTCCAGGCTCTTCCGCTGAAAGTCCGAGAAGACCGCACGTCGGAGCATGCCTCGGCGGGGCTTCCCGCGATGCAGCCCCGGCGGAGCGCCCCAGTGGCACGCGTTGAAGATAGGGAAGGTTGTTGGTGACTCTGAAGATTAAACACAATCATGAGAAAATTTAAAATTAATGCTGACGCCGCTTCTGTGTGTCGTCAAGGACGTTTAGTAGCTGAGAGTAGGTAATGATTAAAACCTACTTTCTATTGTGGTGTTTAGTAAGTAAATGCGACGTTACAGTTAAAGCATTCAGAAAGCAATAAAGATTAAAAGTACATTCAAAAACTTTCAATCGCTGTTATAAATAACACAATGGCTACAGAAATAGCCCGGATCACTAATTAATTCCTCTATGACAACGGCCAACACTGTACGTTATGTGGAGTTTGGTACGTACACACTTAACTAGCTAATAAACGGTAACCCCAACACTTGGAGTGACGATTTAAACGTCATTATTTTCCCATCTCTTCTTCATTAGTGGGCTGAATTCTCAAACGAACAACAGTTCCCCTCCCAAACACAAATTTATCAAAAGGCTCATCTCGGTGATTTGCTTGGGCCGCTGAACGGTTGACACCGCCTGTTGACTCACCTGCATACGGCACCTTGTTGACAGGGCTCAGATATGTTTCCGCCGGGGGGTAACTCCTAGGCGGGGGACAGAACGCACACCTACAGCTCTCTACACTCGGGCTGGTCGGGCTGCCTGTCAAATGATAACGATAATCATAATGATAATCAATTCATAATCCTTTGTATAACTCCGGTCGCTTGTGCAAACATACATGTATACCAACATTTCCTGATGTTGTTTTTTCTGAATGTTTAGAATATGAAAGTGTAATTGCTATACGTTTCGCGTCATTTCAGAACGATTTTAAGAGTAATATTTCATTATCAGCTGCCCTAGTTTTGCATCTAGCTACGCTGAGATTGACAGTATATATATCATGTGGAGTGTTTGATTTGCGCGATAGCATCGACACTTGTCACCTAGTTTGTTTGCCTCTCAGCACTTTCATCACCTATTCTCCCCCATTAACTTTCTGTCGCACTTTGCGTGCGCGTGGTTCACTGGTGTAACCTCCGTTAACATTAATCCGCCGGGTTACATAAATCCGCCACGAAGAACAGTGGATTGAGAGATCTCTAGTGCAGCACCCCCAGGTGTGCACAGTTAAGGACAGGAGTGTATTACACTGGGGGACGTTGGGTTGGAGATCTGTTTGGACGCATCTTTTCAGGGTGGCGGAATTATGTACCCTGGTGGAATTATGATAGTAGATGTTACATCTGTTTCATAGTATATAAATGTCAACTGATATTTTCGGGTTGTTGCATGTTAATGACAAGCCACAATGTGAATATCAGTTTTGCCTCGGAAATTTTGTTGTTCGGTTACTTAGCAAAGGTCTTTCAAAGCACTGGAACGAAAAAGTCCGAAAAAAGGGTCGCTGCGAATATGAAATGTCTTTTTCATAAAGGAAAATTTCACTTTTAAAATCTCATCAGAATTCACGCCTGTTGATATATACTTTTAGAAAACATTTTGAGGATAGCACATATCTGGTAATATCTTTAAAAAAATGTTCTTGTCATTAAAATGGTAAAAGATTTATTCAATTCCTCACCTTGCTTTCCTGACAGGATTGCGTTCACACCAAACTTGAGAAAAGTTCCGTTATTTCCGTTGTGATGAGGTGAGCCTCCGTTGACGCCGGCAAATTTCCTCGTAGAAAGACACCCATTACTATGAGTCAGTTCGTAGGGCGAACTCCGTAGGCTGGTCGGGCCGCTTGCTGTGGATATGGGCGGGAGAGACGGGAGGTAGCAGCCGCCGGCATGCGTGTGATAGCCCCTGAGGATGTCATCCATGTAGAACGGGGTGGAACAGGTGGTAGCTGGCTGGAGGGCCGGCGGCGGAAAGGTGATAGTCGGCCGGAAAACTGTCGGTTGCGGGAACGCTACGGGCGAGAACACACCTTGATACATCGCGAAAACCCCTTCTTCTACGTCCACACCACCTTGGGAAATAAATTCTAGTCCTCCCACCTTTACTGTAACTTATACTTGGTGTAGAAAACGGCAATAAACGTCAAGGAAGAAAAATAACTAAGATCGGACGCTGGTCATTCCTGTCCAAAAATGAATGCGTGTGGGCGGGCGCCACACCGTACTGTCGACAACAGTCCTAGTCAGTAACGTGAGAGAAAAGGCTATAGGTTAGGCAATGTCTGAGCGGGTACTGTACTGTGCCAGTTGTCGCTGATGTATGCTGCAATCCTACGTTCCCTTCTCAATGACACATGGCACACTATAAACAACAGCGTCATTTGATTGGCGGTTTGTTGGGACGGGGTACACACAGTCCCTGAATACAGGTGAACCCGGGAATCAATGGGCCTCGGGACGAAAATGGCAGGTCTGAAAATTTTCCTCAACGAAGTTGTAAAATGAAGTACCTTTGTTGCTTAGAAGTAATATGCACCAGCTAAAGCGCGAGATATATGTTAAGTTCTGGGTACATGTTATGGGTGGATGGCAAACAAAGGAAAGGGAAGACAAGCCTTGCTCCCCACTCATTCGTCTTCAAAACTCACACCATATGAAGAGCGCCATCAGTTGGCGCTTGTCAGTACTGCCGTAAGATGGCACTTGTCTTTTGTAGTAAAAGAAGATTAGCGCCACCTGGCGACTGCATCAACCCTTGTTTCGACCAAATATTTTTGCAGCAGCTATATTAAAGCAATATAAACATATGATCAGGTACATGTAGGCATACACACTAACTATATTAAACGTTAACGTTACATCATCAAGTGTACGTATACACATTCTATACGTACGTCCAGACCAATTAGGTGTAGAGACCGTAATAAAGCTAAAAAGGTACACTTGGTAACCCACTCTATTACTTTTACAGCTGTGCAATCAGGGTTAGTTCAAAATAATTTATTTGACAACACAGCAGGAAGGAAGTTGAATCAGTGACATTTGGAATGCAAGGACTTGAGCTTCTTTCCAACTTAGCAGAAAGGCAGTCATTTTGCGCTGCAAGGATTTTCTGCCATACGTCATAGCTCTTCTGTCCAATCAGAAGTGAGTTCTGATAACTCAGAAAGTTCTCAGAAACTTTTGCACCATCAGATACGGTCTCCGATATTCCAGATTTCTGGGTGCAAAACATAACTTGTACGCGGATGATTGTCGCTAGGTGTCGCTGATGAGCTATTCCGGTCCGAATTGCGTCATCACACGTCAGCTGGTTTCCCCAAGATGGCGACGGGAAAGTAGAAAACTCACGTTCCTCTTCCAAATTGTTGCTATTTTTGTCGAAATTTCTCCTCTTTTTAATCATCAAACAAGAACTATACAACTGAAGTAACCATGAACTTCGAAGACCTACTAAATATCGCTGCCCAGAAGCAGAAGAATGCCGAGAAAGAGGTGAGAAATGTTTGGATATTGTCTGAGAAGAATTTTTTTGGGAGGGGGGCACCAAATGATCGATCATACATATGTTAGCATCCGGTTTTGCTGTTTGATCAGCAAACGTAACTGATACTTCCTTCTCTGTGGCTGTGATTTTAAAGCCGAGTACAGCATTCTTCATTTCTTCACTACTTGGCGTAACTTCAAAATCAAAGGCATAAGAATTATAGAGTGATTTTCTTTGTATGATAAATTATGTTGCCTACCATATGCTTGTCTCCTTTCCCATATTTGTAGCCTCCTTCTGTGTTTGAATTGACGTTTATCTTTGATCGAAGCGATCAAAGATAAGTATATGGCAAACGATTTAGAAAAAGGTGCTAATGTCAATGAAAATTTCTTAGTGCAAAGTACATGTAGGTATGCATAATGGTGGGGTAACCCGGTAAGCAAACTGGCAGGGCCTTTGATATTCAGACTGTCTGACATGTATGCAAATTTCAGCTCATGATGAAATCTTGGAGTTGTGAAGAAATATGTAACAGTTTCCAGAATTGAACACTAACTTTTCACATTCACTTCTCTATCATTTAAACATACACTTTTTCATACATACATGTAACGTTATACTAGTATAAGTAGGATAGAAATAAAGCAACTGTCTTACCTTAAGTGAGACAAAATTATTGAACCTACCTATACATACATGTAGCAGTATGCAAGATTTTGATATCACTGTAATTATACTTCTGCTTTATCACTATGACCTGTACTTAGCTTGTAAGAGCATAAATGTACAATAAAATTCTTTTATTCATTCTTTAATTAATCAATTCATTCAATGATATAATTTTCTGTATGTTTATTTATAGCTGTCCACAACAAAGAGGTACAGCACTGCTGCCAAACCTGCAAAGAAGATCATCAAGCCCAAACCGAAGTCCGTCCAGTCCGCTGCCATCAGGGCACTCATGGAGAAGAAACATGAGGAAGAGAAAAAACGTGGTAATGTTTCAAACTGCTCTTAAGTCTTACACAAGCAAATACTGTAAATGCAAAAATAGTTGCGGTGGTTTTATGTTTGTGGTTTTCCCAGTGAACTGTTACCCCACCTCCCCCCCTTGTTTAAGCACTGTGTAATGTACATGTACATTGTATTATAAGGCACCTGTTATGGTGAACACGCAACTATCTTGGTTTCTGACTGGCTGTCTGCAAAGCCACCAGTGTTTCCATTATGTGACTATAGTATAGGGCTACTAAACGCGAACTTAATTCCGCCACGAACATTCTTCCCAATATGGTGAAATTAAATCCCCGTGAACTTTATTGCATAATTTACAGTATACCCTGGATAGTGTGGATAGTGGAGGAGGGCTGGGTTGCAGGGGCTAGCGGGATGGTGGGGCGCCTAAAGTTCGGGAGTGCGGGCGTGCGGTAGGAGATAGTGGGTAGCAAGTTTCCATTCCGGGATAGAGGGATGGGTCCTGGAGACAGCCCTGGTCAACTCCTAGTATTTCTTCTCAGAGTACTAGTTAAGTATTTTAGATATAGGCCAGTTAACATCACATTTTGTTATGCAACATTTTTCTGATGGGTACTTCTTACTTTCAGCTACTGAAGCCAAGAAGAGAATGGACGAGGCTCAAGACGTGCTCAGTAAGAAAAGGAAAAAGACGGACATTGTAAAGAGCTTGGCTTCTGCGAAGACCTCATCTAAAACAGAAAAACCTCAGGATAAAAAGACAAAGGAAGAAAAGTACGAAAGCAAAGAACATAAAGCCAAACATATGCAATTCATGCAGAAGGTATCAAAATTAAAGACACCAAAAGAAGATGTAGAAAAGAAATGGACTGATTTTAAAAGGCCGCCTGATAGGCCAATTCCAAAGAAGAAGGCCCCTCCTCCTCCATCTAAACCAATGAGCTTCCATGATCTAATGAAGATGGCAGAGAAGAAGAAAGATGAACCAGTGCCCTTGCCAAAAATCCATGAGGAATTGTTTGGAGCAGATTCCGATGATGATGAAGTAGAAGAAGTAGAAAAAGAAGAGCCCAGATATGTGTACCACAGTAAAGGGCGCTATCTAGACACCAAAGGTTCAGAACCAGGCAGCTCTAGTGTAAAATCAAAATCAAGACATCAGAATGATAAATCAAGGGGCTCAGGGTCCAAATCAAAATTGTCCAATGATAATCATAAATCTAGCAGCACAAGCAAAAGTGACGCTTCAAGGAGACCAAGCTCTTCTACACACAATGGCACAAACAAGTCGGTTACCCCCTCAAAACAAGTGGTACATCCCAACAACAGGAGAGGGGAGGTACAAGACTCGGCGAAGTCAAGGTCAGTGTCAGGAAGTGCCTCCAAACCCAAGTGTACTCTGGTGGTGGAAAGCCTCCCATCTCGTCTTACTACGGGCCCGCCACGACAACCCCCGCCAAGGAGAGGGTATGAAGACATGAGGAGAGGTAACAAGGAACAATATACAGTCATGCATATTTCTCTTTATGCCTTGTACTCTAGGGCTGTCTTCAGCTGTAAATTTGTCTGGCTCACTTTGTATTATGACATTGATGATTCAAGGTACAAGGGCCCTTGGCCCTGAGTGAATGTCAATTTCACTCACGAAACTAAGGGGGGTCTGGGGGCATACTCCCCTGGGAAATGAAGGATATTCCAACCCTCCGAAATTCTATTTCCCACGTTTTTGTAAGCACATTTCTAAAAATGAAGCAGCCTGATGGAAAAGGCGAAATTAGATTCTATTATTAGGTTTGGACTTTGGAATTTTCCTGTGATGAAGATCAGATTTTTTTTTTGTACACGCACTCCACAGGGACAAACAGTGGAATTTCTGTCCATCCCCACAACCAAGTTTCCATCCCGGAATAGAGGGATGAGCCCTGGTCAACTCTCAGTAAAGTGTTTTGAATATAAGCCAGTTAAAATCTTATCAATCCCTCTCACATAATCCCATATAACCCCGTCACCACAGGTATGAAAAGAAGATACAACGACTCTGAAGAGGAGTCGGATGACTTCATTGACGACTCAAACGAGGATGTGGACTATTCCAAGTACATCCGGGAGATCTTTGGATACGACAAGAGAAAGTAAGTCCTGTAAAAAATTACATCATGACAACCATAGACATATCTACTTCAGATCTATTGGCTTTGTAGTAGTGCATATTTGTATTTACATGTACATGTATGTTATGATCTGGGCCTTGATGATCTGGGCCTTGATAACATTTCATAATTGTATTTTACAGTATCACATGCACAAGCATTTTTATCACACAGGTTTCTATAGATTAGTTACAATGCGCTTGGTCTGTGTGGCAGGCTCCGCTGTGGAAAATTTGAATACAGGATTCAGACGTTGGAATTCTCACTCTGAGAACACACATTTTTGTGCATTTTGTTTTCTCAGATGGCTACAACTTAAAAAGAAGTTGTATTCTAGATCTGCATCACCCTCGTCTCAGCCCTCCCGCGAACCAGGTTGGTACATGTACCTCGGGTGATGCGGAATACACCATGTAGTATTCTCTATATACTTACTCCTCTATCCCCTTGTCACCATGTTCAGGTACCGTTATGAGAGCGACCGTGAGATTGCAAGCATGGAGTCAAACTTCAGACAAGTCATGCAGGAAGAGGCCAGGAGGTCAGACCACTCTTGTTTTCTGTGTTCTAAACTTTCAGAGTTGTTATTGGTGTATTCTAGTTGGTGCAACATAAGACTGGATATCATATGGATACAGTGCACATGGCCAACAGTCAGTATTCACTACAGATGAAAATCCGAATGACCTCTTTGATGATTCATTGTCAGGGTTTTGAACCCAGAGGTCCTGGGTTCGAATCTGGGATCCCCTGACTTGTCCCATTGACATTGTGCCATTGGAAAAGGCACTTTACACGAGCTCGTTCCTCGGATAGGACGTGTTTGAGGAGAGCCACACCCCGAACACGTAAAAGAACCCTCCACACTTATCGAAAACAGTAGGGGTCCTTCCCAGTGTGAGTGGATCATATGAATCTGTCCAGATATGCAGCTTGTACTGTTCATTACAAATCTGGTGTGTTATGCCATTGGGCAGTTTACCGGGTATGCAAAGGAAACAAACTAAGTCTTATGGAATTGCAGTTTTAGCTGTGTTACTTTCTTTTCCTGCAAATCAGTCCATACATGTAAATGACTCAAGCCACTCAAGTGTATTCTGGACACTCCAAGTAGAGTTGTACAGTCTAAAATCATGTATTTTTCTTATAATCATGATGATATTCAAATATGTATTGATCACTCATAGATGTAAAATGTTGCCCCTGACTACTGTAACCATGACTCACTATGTCTCCCTGCAGTGCCCGTTTGGCCATACAGGAGGACGCCGACGAGTTACGCAAGGCTGCAGAAGAAGAGAAACGTAAACAACCCAGGTCAAAGGGCAAACAGAGAAAGTAGTTCCACTCAAAGACAAAGATCACTTCTACCACATGCACCAGAATACTTAACCTTATGCTTGTTATTGTAAGAAAAAAATTCAGTGCTGAGTTTTGAAACCACATGCAAAAGTTTGATTATTTGTTCTGTTTTGTAAAAGTAGTCATAAAGATTGTGGTTGTTAACGGCATTTGAACACCATTTGATGTCTCGATACATTATTATGTCTTGTCACATGGCATAGAACAGCTGAAGCCAAACATATGAATATGTTTCACTAGTATCTGGTGAATGGTTGAATCTTAAGTTATTGTTTGTCTGAGCAGTGCATTTAAAACATTGAATGTCCACTGTGATAATGTTCAATTTAGATAATATATGCATTTTCTATTTTGCAACATATGTATAGTGATTATAGAAAGAATAGAAGTTGCTACATGCATATTATTTTGGGAGGAGTGCATTATTATGTATAACTACTTTTCATTACATACAGCAACTCACTGTTATGTTAGAATTGTATTTTTTTTAGGTACTCAGTCAGTTGAGTTTCTGCCCATTTTTCAGTAGTCAATTCATGTTTTAAGGATAAATCTGTGATGATTTGAAATATCTATTACCTTATGTTGCTCTTCTTTTAAAAGTCTGAATTATTTGTGTTGCAATGATATCATTATTGCTGGAAATGTATCAATTTAAGTTATTTCAAGATGACGCTCCATTAATTTTGTAGCCCAGAATAATTGGAATTTGGAAATATTGTACTATGTGCAGTTCCATCTATTTGATTTGATAAATATGTGGATAATGCATTAAATGCTGATAAGTCATGGTCAATTGTTTATTGACGATTTTTCCATATATACATATACATGTAGGTGCAATGTCCATCCTATAAAATTTTGACATTCCATCTTTAGTCGCAAGTACCTACCAAGAGACCTTTCGAACGAGCGCAAAGTTTGTACTAACTTGTGGATTCCTAGGTGTTTGATTTCTTAAGGGTTATTAGGGTAATGGTTAAAGGGCATAAGACACCAATGACATCAACATTAAGAATTTCCTGAAATTACATAAAACATAACACTATTGTTAAATAACATAGAAAGTTTCACAACATATTCACACTTCGGATGTTATTGAACACGAACCATGAAAACATCATACCTTCAGCTTTTGATTCTTCCCACCAGGTAATTACATTAATCAGTGACTTACCTTAGCTCATGACGTCACAACAGACATGGTAGCCGATTTTGAACTTTGCACAGCGGCTCGGAAAGAACGTTATTTTTACAAGAAAACGAAATAGATATTGTTATGTCCTTTAATTAAATGTTATCACGATAATCAAGCACTGTTTGCTCATTAAATACTGTTTTTCGCTAGCCGTCGTGTAAGGTCCCGAACCGACTGCCGTGTTCATTGTGACGTGATGAACAGGTATTAGTCACTGATTAATGTAATCACCTGGTGAGAAGATCAGATAAGAATAAAGAGCTGGATCCATGGAAGTATGGTTTCTATTGGTTCAATGTTAAATAACATCAGAAGGGTGTGTATTTGTTTTAAACGTCTATATTCCTTCAATGATGCTATTTCAGATAATAAGAAAATGTTGTATTTTGGTGTCTTATGGCCTTTAAGTAAGGGTGAAACATTCGTCAGCCATAACTCCGCGACAATGCACAATGTGAAAATAAAACGTCTTCGGTCGTCAAATAACTACCAAGGGACCTTTTGAATAAGCGCAAAGTTTGCACCAGTGCAGTAGCCCCTTATCCTTAGGGCAAACAATTGTCCACTTTATATAATCTCAATCGCCAATCGTATGGATTCTGCTTCTCTTGTCCGTATTTTCTGAAGGCACTAAGTGATAGAGGTGAACCACAAAAAAACGTGCCCATACAAACATCTGCATGTAGCCTAGCCGATACGTTCATATGTGCGGCAGTAGTGTACGGGGTTGTGTGTAGAAGTGGCTAGAGAAAGAGTAGAACAGAGAGATACGTACAAACAAACAAACAAGCATTAGATCTGTCCTATATATCGGGCGCCAAAAGCTTTCGCAGTAAATATTTTGAACCAGCCTTTGTATCGTAGATGTTGTGTGACTTACATGCACATCTCTTTCAATGCACATCCGTTGTTTGTCACTCCCCGTCCTCCTATGTACACCTAACCAAAATGATGGAAAACACCTAAGAGTTATTTTATTTGTGTTATTCCGTCTAAAGATGAAGTGACGAGCCTTTATTTAAAAGCTAATGACTTCCCTTACCCACAGATAACACCTTATTTATAGGCAAACGCAAACATTCGTCCGCATTACATATTTCAATCTCCAAGCTGGTTTACATGGCTTCTGCTTTCTCTTGATTAAGGGTCAGAGAGGGTAGTGAAAAGATAAAGATGAATGCGTGTAAGCGTGTGTATGTATGCGTGTGTGTGTGTGCATGCGTGTGTGTGTGTGTGTGTGTGTGTGTGTGTGTGTGTGTGTGTGTGCGGGTGTACGTGTGTGTGTATGTGTGTACATGTGTGTGTGTGCGTGCGTGTGTGCGACCTTCCTATCCTATCATGATCATTCACAAACATCTTTCCCCAGTGAGTTGGAACCACTTCACGTAACGTCTATATATATGTCGTGTCTTCCACTGCCTTTCCTTGAGTGGGCGCCATACACGTGAACCATTCGCGCTGAAAGCATCTAAAGTGGTGTTAGATTGGGCTGTTTACGCCACCCAGTCATCCAAAGATGTTTTTCTTAGGTTCAGTTTGCCCTGTTACTATGACCCGGTGCAGGTTAAGAGGCATTTGTAGCGTCACCATGGTATTTTTCAGAACGGCGCATGACGCAAGTCTCCGTTAGTCAAAGTTTACATCAGTCTTTCAGAACAGACCGTACGTTTCCTGAGCTCCAAAGTCTGATATAGGGAAAAATTGGATTGTGAGTATCAGTTTTGCTTACCTACTTTGAAATGTATATACCGTTATAAAACTAGAAGGTACAGTCCTTCCCCTTTGTGTTGATTATCCTGTGCGCATAAATTTGATATGTATCCAGATGTCTGCAGCGAATTGTGTTATAAAAGGGAATTGGAATTTGTAACGCTTCTAAGCGATAGTTATTTCTTGCTAATCGCCTTTATCAGGTGACCATGGAATGGCCCCACCTCCTCCTCCTGTGCGGAACTGTGGGATTTCTTGTGTCATCATCCGCAGCAGTGCCTACAGGGGAACCAACGAAGCCCGCAATCCCACCGCCTGCCACCAGTGACAACAAGACGGTGGCTGACGACCATAAGTCCGGCTGGCAGAACATCCAAAACGCGTACTTCGCACTGACCAGCCTCCGGTCCCAGCTATCTGATGCCCAGGAACGGCTTCAGGAGGCGTACGACAACAACGGTAAGATCCTCCAACATACCCACTAAAAAATCTACCTTTCTGTTGGTTGAAATAAGCACTAAGTTGACAATACCCAAACGCCTTGCTCGTTATTTGGACTGGGGATTAGAATGTCTCAGATGTGCAATGGTAGTGTATGAAAGGTCGTCCGATATAGCAGAAATGTGTACGTACATGTAATTATAAATCTTAGAAGAAAAAAAAACTTTCTCCTTGCTTAGAAAAGTAAGATGTGGCTATAGCTAATTTCTGATTTTATCGGCAAACACCAACAGGTGTTAAATAACTTTGCCAAATGGACATAACGTGCGAAAACATCCAGTCACTCAGTTTGTGAATATATCCAGCCAGTATCATATTACATCATATTGTAATCCATTGGTATAGACTGAATTACAGTTTTATTATTCATCCAGTCAATCATATATCATAATATTGAAGTTTTGCATTTTGTCTCCCGAAGACCGCGATGCTGCCCGTGAGTTAGCTGAGCTGATCCGTGATCTTCAGCAGCAGCTACAGGAGGCGTACAACAACCTCACCGCGCTCACCGGCTGATCCAACAGGTCAGAGCGTTTTAGAGCATCGTAACACTATATCAATGATGTAAAACGTATGACGTTAAAGCATGAATTATTTATTTCATTGTTTGTTTATGAATCTTTAGGGTGGACCTGTCAGTTAGCTTCAAGTTGGTAACTGATTTCCAAGGGACGCGCATGCCCTTTACCCCGATTCCACTAGGGTCGCAACCTCGCTGCGCTCGCTGCGACCTATTTTGATGGAGCGCTCAACGAGTTTCATAGATAGAAAACGAAATCCTTTTACGCTTTGTGTGTTTTGTTGTCTTCTTAGTCATACTTTTATATTTTGAATGATATTCCAATTATCAAATCAAGGGTTACACAAATCCCATTTAGGTCGCAGCGAGAGCGCAGCTCGATCGCGGTCTAGTGGAATGGGAGACTTACGTACACCGCCTACGCTAGTTTACGTATTTTACACCAAAAGACTGTTATACCGGTTAAAGTTTGACACCGATACAGAACACGAGATTGTTCAGTATAAATGTGCTCTTGATCATTTATCAGACGCTGTGGCACAAAGTTAAAATATTCCTGCCCCCACAGTTTGCATGTTTGTTAATGTTGTTGCATGCCTTACATATTTTATAGTATTGACATTAGGCCGTGACCTCACATTAACACTGATTGCGAGTTCCTTTGGCTGTGGTGACGACCAACAAAGTCTATATCCATCTGGTGATGACCAACAAAGCACCTGACTTGTCACCATTCATTGCACTCAAATTCAAAGGTTTCTTTTTTTTTTCCAGGCTGCAAAAGGATCAACAGTGACCATGGCAAACTCAAGATTTTTCTCCTAGAAGTAGCTTTAAAGAATGGTCGGAAAATGTCAGACGTCATGAAAACACATGGCCTAATATGTTTTACTGGTAATATGGTCACAAGTATACTTGTTGATTTCTCAATTAATACTCTGAGTGATACTAAGATTTTTCCCCAGTAGTTTTGAAGAAAAATGTCAGACACCATTGAAACAAAAACACCTGGCCGAAGATATTTTACTGGTAATACGAACCCAAGTTTACTTGTAGATTTCTTAATAAATGCTCTGAGTGATACATATTTAAATGTTTTAATTCCATTTCTATGACGACGATGTAATGTACTACGGACTGTAGCTTGAGCAGGAAAAGATAAAACATGCAGCAAGCAACTAAATGTCTTCATGTCGTTTTTCTAACATGTGGTCGAAATAAAATAATAGGCCTACATTCCACAGTCAAATACCAGTACAAGGAAAAAGAAAGGGTAGTGAAACAGTATAGTACCACAGGGTGTCATGCAGAAATGTAGAATTCAGTGGATCCTAAATAGGTCTTTAACATCACAGAACTTTGACCAATTTTGGCACACTTCTGATATAAAAGAGTACATAATCTACAGGAAAAACTAGTGTGTAGTCTAGTGTCTAGAGACCAGAAATCCACTGTAGAGTCATGTTACTGTTTTTAAGGACAGCTTGAATGTCCTGGGCAGATGCTAGTCTTACAAACTACATGTAAGTCAGTCTTGATTCTGCAAACTAGAGCTTGTTTACATCATCTGCAAATATTAAACATGGCAGTGATATGAGTACATCTAGATACATCAATCATACCCTTAGCCTTTATGAATTTGGAATCACAACTTCACATGGCTAATACGGTATACATTTGTCCAACACAAATAAGGAATGTCTTATTTCAGTACAACATACCATTGACTTAATGAATGCACACACACACACACACACACACACGCACATACACACACACACACATCCACACACACACACACACACATATATGCACCAACACTGTACAGTCACACACATCCACATATACATTACTAGTTTTCAGCTGTATATCAAAGCATATAGAAAACGCAACAGAATGATACAAAGTGATATCCATTACTGATCCATTAACTAACAATAACTTAATATACTATAGTCTACTATACACAGTATGTAGTACATGTACTCTGGTATATACATGCAGACCAATCTACTGGCAACGTATACAATGTGTACATACTCTGGCCTTGGACTGCTCCATTATAAAGTAGGGGTAGTGTTGTTATTTTCAGAACAATAGGTTAGAATTTTCTTTCCATAATTCTTACACCTCCACACTGTTTGCTACCGGTCCTCCACTATCCCCTAACATGGAATAAATTTGTCCATCCCTGATTCACATAATGGAACAGCCCACATGCAACAAGTTGATTTTATGAAAGCTTTGGACACTTCCTGGGTACAGAACGGGAAACAGCTATCACTCTGTTGCATCATCTTCTTCGTCGTCGGGGGGCGGAGTCTGGGCGCGGGCCACCATCTCTGCCACGCCCCCCTCCACCACGTGCAGCCGTCCGTCGCTGCCAATCATTGTGGGTTTTACTATCCCTTCTCTACAGGGGACAAAAGAGCATGTAAAACAGTCTTTAATTAGTCAAGGCAATCATGAATTGTATATATATTAAATATTTGCAGAGGCAATGAAAATTGTAGTACAGTGTGTGTGTGCGTGCGTGCATGTGTGCATGGTGTGCACGCATGCATGTGTGTGTGTGCATGTGTGTGAGTGTGTGTGTGCATGTGTGCTTGTGTGTGTGTGGTAAGTGTGAGTGTGTACCTTGTTAACTTGTCAAAGTCACTGGCCAGCTGCATGAAAAGGTGTTCCTTTTGTTCTTCTGTCATCTCTTCAAGAGGGTTGGGTCTGTCGGGCTCCACACGCCCTGTTACAGGGTTGATTCTGTAGGACAAGCACAGACATTGTCAGGATGTAAAGTATCTATCCTTTAGGATGAAATTGTCTTCACCTCATTAACATTTCAATTCAGAGTATTGGTATGAAACCTGGTTCTCCAGTTTTTAGTCACTAACAAAAAACAGCGGATGCTGTCTGAAATGTCTGATGGTTCAAAATTTTATCCAGTTGCTAGCCTAGAGTAACTGTTTTTTATGTGAACCCTCTTAGCTAGCTCTTTTTGTTACTCTATGCTGGCTCCAACACTTGCTAGTCACCAACTTACATGTAGAAGAAGAAGAACTTTATTGCACAACAATCGTACACAGTACAATATGTATAGAATAAAACTTATGGGAGCCAGTGTAAACTACCGAGGATGGTAACCAGGCTGCACATGTCTTTTAGGGATGGACAAGGAAAGATCATGAAAGCAATGCCTTCACGCTGTAAGAACAAGTTTTCTTTTCAGATCACAGATCAGACAGTTCTTTTTCTTTTTTTCTGTCACCTCTCTTGCACAGAATCCTATTTCTGCAGGAGAACTAGCTGGGTATACTTGAGTGTTGAGAAACATTCCATTCTTAAAACCCAAGGTTAAAACTTCTATAATTGGTCTTACTTGTCCCTGGCCACCATGTATTCTTCTGTGTCGCTTTCCTCATCGCCGCTGGAGTAGTTGTCCTGTCCAGAAGACGGCCCGCCAGCAAGAAGGCCGCGGCGCGCGAGCAGTCCCGCCGCGTTACCGAATCCTGTGTACTTCACCAGCCTGTCAACTGTCAACAACAACAACCATTTGATAAACAGGCACAAACAAACAGCGGTGAAGATTCGCCAAAGAAGTGTAGGAAATGGTGTATAGATTTGCCTTCTTTTTCAATGTGTTCATGTTTTATATATTACAATCAAAACTGCCCAAGAAGACCACTCTGGGGACGGATAAAATCTGGTCTATGTCAGTATGTGGACATACAGTTTTGTATTAGTACATGTATTTCTGTAAACACTCCAACTCTTACCATTCTCCTTGCAGAGAACAAACAGAAATTCTGCCGCTGCCTCCTTCACTTCTGTCACTACACAGGTCATGAGACGAACACACCTGAAAAATACAACTGTCTTTTATGAATTTCTTACAGAGAAGAAATCAAACATTTTTCTACAATATCAGAATGTCATCACATACCTAAGGTTTTTTTCTAGAAAACAATTACAATGGAGAGCATTGTGAGGGAGCGGAGCAACTAAGCTGGGGATGGTGTGGAAGGGGAGCATTATTTGGCTTCCCGAGGGGCAAAATTACAGGTCACTGTTGAAGGCTGTGGCCACATGTGACCTAGTAGCATCCCTGGTCAATCTGAATTTTATGGTTGTCAGAGAGTCTGCTGTCCAGGGTATTAAGGGGGGCAACATGGTCAGGGCATGGGGGTGCAGCGCCCTTGTTCCCCTGTTTAGATTAAGCCCTAAAATACCTGATGAAATGCAACAAAAAGAATGAAAGTTTGCTCACTTGTTGCGTAACTTGGGCCCCTCCTGCGGTAATGTCTCCACATCTCTCAATGGGGGTAAAACCTACACAATAAAACATAAAGCAATATTACGAATGGAATAAATACTGTAGGCAAAACTACTGTTGTACCTGCGTAAGAAGACCACTAAGGAAACTGTGATTAAATCTGGCCTATGTAGACAGGTGATCACTTACAGACAGGATACTTCCTGCCTTTGTCAATGGGAAAAATTGTCTTGGGACCACCAAAAGTGGTCACATTGGTCAGGTGGTCCTGATACAGAGATGGTCACTTGTACAGGTTTTACAATACTTATTTCACATTTTCATAACGGATAATGCATAACTAGAATGAGCTCATGCAATCTATCAAACAAGGACATTGTATATTCAAATGATGTAGACTACATGACATGATGTACATGTACATAAGAGGTTAACAATAACATACTGAAGTAGCCATTTGGCACCCCATTCTGTACTGGTTTCAGAGTTAGGCAGCATGCAGGGAGAAGGTTAATGATCCCCTCACCTTAGTTCTGAGGAACTTCCTGATGTTGCGATCGGCTCTGGAGATGGCGATCAGACAGGCCAGGACAGGGGACAGGGTCTCCAACAGACGTTTGTTCTGGAAAACAATCAAGCTTTAAATTTTCAAAGTAAAATCAATTATGGCATAACCTCCTGCACACAAACAACGGGATACCTAACCTCTATCAAGCAAGAATTTCAGCAAAATCCCCATGCACCAACTTTTCTGTGTTTTCTCCCTCTAAAAACTAGCCACTTAGTCTAGATAGATAGATACAGTGTTAGGGATGGATACTGGTTCCACTTACTAAGTACCCTGGGAGTCCAGGCACCGTAATCGGATCCCCGCACGCGCGCCCAAGCTTTTACGGCCCACCCTCCCGCTGCCCCCCGAAGACCGACCCCGCCCCACTCTCCGCTGCAAACCCAAGCTCCGCTATCCGATCACGGAGCCTGGGGCCACGTGTATCTTTGGCCGTCCACAGAGGTGGAGAAGTGCTTATGATTTATGGCCGCGCGCACAGCTGGAAGCCGCTTGCACGGTGGCAGGATTGGTCGTCCACCCTGCGGCGACAGCGAATCAGCCCGTGCCTGTTTTAATATTCATGAACCACAGATCGTCATCTTACGCAAGGGGCTTGTGTTGTATTTCCGCTTCCGCTAAAACAGGCGTCCGTGGAAATTTGGCGGGAACCGACAAACAGCGTCAAGTAAATATACGCTGGGTGGGCGAGAGAAGCGGCGCTGCGATCTCCAAAGCTTTCATCACTGTTTGATATTCACATTGCATTTCATTACATTTCTGACATGTTGAAATAAAACCTATACAAAAATAAAGATTTCCCTTCGCCTGCAAGCTTATTCTATCGATGTCTATCACTGATACCAATCTAGAATAAGTATACACGATTGCCCTCAATGGTAGTCCGAAACTTTGATGTCCTGAAATGCTAAAATCAAAGGAATTATTAATGCTAAATTATAATGCTAAAACGTACCTTTGGCGAGCTCGTTATGTCCGGAAGCTCGGACGGGAGACGATGGCGTAAATACGGGCGTGACGTGAGTCCCCCCGGCCTCGTATAGTTCACATGATACACAAACATTCTTTGTTCCTTTATTTGTGCTATAACATACACAACAGCCACAGCCATTATCTTCTATTGTGAATTAGTGACCTCGCCCACAGAAGCCCACAGAAATGCGCCCAATCAACACGTGGCGTCCCGCTGTGCGGGGATTACCGGCAGGCCAATAGCGCGAAGAACTTTCTAGCACAGATCCTGTGTTAGAAACTGACAGCAAGAGACGTTGCCCCAGGCCGGTAATCGGATAGCGGTGTAATCGGATAGCGGAGTTTGGGTCTGAGCGGAGAGTGGGGCGGGGTCGGTCTTCGGGGGGCAGCGGGAGGGTGAGCCGTGAAAGCTTGGGCGCGCGTGCGGGGATCCGATTACGGATAGCGGTGTAATCGGATAGCGGAGTTTGGGTCTGAGCGGAGAGTGGGGCGGGGTCGGTCTTCGGGGGGCAGCGGGAGGGTGAGCCGTGAAAGCTTGGGCGCGCGTGCGGGGATCCGATTACGGATAGCGGTGTAATCGGATAGCGGAGTTTGGGTCTGAGCGGAGAGTGGGGCGGGGTCGGTCTTCGGGGGGCAGCGGGAGGGTGAGCCGTGAAAGCTTGGGCGCGCGTGCGGGGATCCGATTACGGTGCCTGGACTCCCAGGGTACTTACTAAGGTCCAAGTCCAGGTTTAGGTCTAGAGGCTATAGAACCTGGACCTGATCCTGTCTAGTTGACAATGATATTTGGTTTTTATGAAACCAATATCAAGCATAGAGAATTAAGACTGACATTTTTTTTACTCTGGTTTTGGACTTTCAGGTTTTGGGGACTCGGTTCTTGGATGTTACATGTATACAGGTCAGAATCAGGTCAGGCGAACCGGTATCCACCCTTATACAGGGTGGATTCTACAGTATCAAAGTCCTACCTGGTCTATTCTTCTCTCTAAGAAGTCCAGAATGGTCATGATAGCATCCATGTTCCAGCCGTCGTACTCTGTCCCCACGCCGCGCTCACCCTGTCGGACGATCACCTCGCCCAGATAGCTCCTGGGCATGTTGGTCAGCAGGTTGATGGTGTGGCTGTCGAGGGAAGTCATGTCAGATATGTGTGCCTGTCACTAAAATCCCATGGGGTAGTGGTAGTATAGGGCTGGGACTAGGGGTGGATACCGGTACAGAAAATTCAGGTTCAGGTCTGGTGCAGCAGTACTATATCATATTTTGGAGAACGAGACACAAGTACAGGTCTCTGTAACTGTAAGTCCTACAAATTATGATCAAATGTGACTGCCTGCTGGTGGTATTTCCTGATCGGTCCAAAAACTGGTCCACTGATTTTTTTTTCCCTGTCCAGCAAGAAATACCAGTTTTGTAACGGTACACAGTACCAGTATCCACCCCTAGCTAGGACCACACAACACTCCAAACTACATGTAAAGAGCTAAAAGTCTAGGTAATGAGATACTCAATACAAAAGTTACTTATTAATAAGCAGCAGTAACTGGATAAGTTTTGTGAACAGTCAGACATTACAGACAACACTCGCTGTCTTCCCAAGTCTGGTCAGCATCCACTGCCTTTTGAAGTTTCTGACAAAAGACAGCAGATGCTGTTTTAAAAATCTAACTGTTTACAAAACATATCCAGTTGCTTTGGTATCTTTTGTATGGAGCATATGTACTATTTAAACATCCAATTATTAAAAAAAAACATGGAGTATACTTTCTTCTTAGCTCACCGAAGATTATTTCAAAACATCTGTTTCATTCCAGTGCCTAAGAAATCTGAGGTAAAAGCTTAAAAGCTGAAAAGTACTCAGTTCCTTACTTATGCAGCTCCTCTTGTTTTGCTTCACTCGATGCCCGACACATCAGCATGTATCTGCACACAGCAGTCATCTGTTTGTACCGCTCCAGCTCCTCCTAGTGACAATACATGGAATGACAGCATGAGCAGGAAACCACAATTCAACTTGGAAATGTAAGAAGACTGTCATTTACAAAGACATGAAAATTATGTTTTGAGAAGACAAAGCTATTAATTTTCAAGTTTTACAAAATTTGGGAGGTGGTACCTTCCCAAAATTAAAGAATATTTATTACAAAAAATAATATTTTAAAAAACAGCATTCAAAGTTACAAATCTGCACATTCACAACAGTAGACAATGAAAAAACAATGACCACTAACCTCGTCTAGCTGCCTGCCTTGTCCAGTGAGTGTGACATTGAACATCGTCTTGAGGATCTCCGACAGAAGGTCCACCTGTTCATCAGTCAGGACCACACCTTCTAGAGTACCTGTAACAGCAGAGACAAAAATTAATCAACTTTAAAAACGAATGATATCATAATTAGTAATGGCAATTTACAAACATGTAGATGGCATGCACTGATGACAAATACATATAACAGTTGCAAAGATAAACCAACAGTTATAAACATGTACATGTTATACTATGTACATACAGTACACCTATGTCATTTTTTTTCTAACAAGTTTGCTCAGTGCAAGGCCACATGGACCACGTCTGGGCACTGAACTAACGCTCACTGAAGCAGCGTCTCTTCTCCCTAAGTTAGAAACATCAACCTTAGGCAAGCTTGTCTAACTAAGTAACTGACTCAATAGGCGAAGCAGGGGTTATGATCATGGGAACTTCCCTACCCCATTTTAGACCGGAATCATTATGATTTGATCCACCAGGAAGAACCCGTGCTAGTACTCTTTTCAATAAGTGAGGCGGATTCTTCAACGTGCTCGAGGTGTGGCTCTCCTCGAACACGGGACCTCCATTTAACGTCCTATCCGAAGACACCTCTAACTAACAGCGCTCGTGAGTGCGACTCGCACACAATATGTATGCGACCAGTTTCTTGAGAATGCGACTAGATTTAAAATCACGGTCGCACGGTGCGACAATCCAAAATTAAGACCTGCGCCAGGATAATGGCTGCAGAACTAAGCGGTAAGCCGAAAATATAGGTATTCCAATGCTACCGCGAATATTGTCGGTGCATTTTCTATCATGTTCCCACACCCGCGGTACAAAAACTAACCGTTCCTAGTGGCAAAGTTACCCATAGAAATAAAGGATATAAGTCTCTCTCCTTTGTGGTGTATTTGTTTTGTAAAATGTTTCAAACGCCAAAACTTTGTCGATGAAAGTGAGCGCTCGCCGGGACGCTCGCTGTTTTCAATGGCGGCCATGATGTTTATGAAAAATAGACCGCAGCAGAATGAAAGGCTTGTTTCCTGCGGTCATATTTATACCTGTTCAAGCGATGATTTTTACGATCAAAAATTGATGAATCAATTCATGTGGAGTTTTATTTAAAAAAATATCAAATTTTCCTTTTGTCACCGGTATCATTTCAAAGCTCATTACCTGCCCGTTGTTATGGTGCTGCATGTACTTTCATTCTGCTGCTGTCTATACTGCACAGCGGCGAATCACAAAGCTTTCCCCATGCGGTCTGCCTGTCATTGGATGACGGCGCCGCGCGGTCCTGACGCGCGAAATTTGAACTACGCGTTTCGAAGTTCCCGATTTGACTGGGTCGGCACAAACAGATCATTTTTGATACTATTTTGAGCAAGAATTGTAAGGATATTAAAGTATTTTGGATTATCTGTAGACAGAGGGTGAGGGTAAAAAGAAAAGAAATGCCAGTAAAAATGTTGAACTTGATGCCAGCAGTGAAGTTTCAAATTATGGAATTAAGGGTTAATGACCCGCCCCAAGGTGTATATGGTGTCATAACGCCTGGCCATGTGCTATAACCACCGAATAAAACCACCAAGTGAGCGAAGCGAACGAGGTGGTTTTATGAGGTGGTTATAGCACATGGCCAGGCGTTATGACACCATATACACCGAGGAAGAGGCGGGTCATTAACGTTATTATCATATAGCTTATCCAAACTGACGCATATCAGAGTAGACAATTTCTGTTGGACGCATAGATCCCTTATACTATTAAGAATGCATTTCAGAATTCACATTTGTCCTTTTTTAACAGAAGATGATGAAGAATATGTACAACTGTTGCCTGATTTATTTATTTCAACCACACAGGATAGGAGGGTCGGTTTCAGGTCAGTCAGAAAATGTTATCATTGAAGAATCTCCCTGCAACATGACCTCAGGTAACCTGATTAGAACACAGGTTCTTTGGCCAGCAGGAAATGGAACGCGCGGAACCTTAGATAGAACATGGTTTCTTTGGCCAACAACAAATGGAACACGCGGAACATTTTTGGAAATTTTAAATTTGTTTTCCCTTTTTCATGTAATCTAAGGAAATTTTTAGGAATTCTAAGACAATAAAGATTTTTTAAACTAGGTTAAGAAAAAGATTCATCAAATAGATACCCCCTATACAAAATGCAACGGTTATAAAGATTTTTTAAACAAGGTTAAGAAAAAGATTCATCAAAAAGATACCCCCTCTACAAAACGGAACGGTTGTGTTCTGACATGACGTCAATAAGTGGTGTGTTATGGCGTGATAACAGACCACTTATTGTGGGCAATGGAGGCTTCTGATTGGTCTACGCCATCTACCTATGTGATAATATGACTTTATTTGTTTTGGTCATGAACCCAATAGATAAGTTCTAGAGTCATCTATTTATTTATCATTCAAGGTTATGTGAATCATTACCTGCCTTGTTCCAAGTATCAGTATGTAGGAAGGTATTGAATGAATTGAATTGCCAATTGTTCTGCACCATCAATGTAGGTTTTTATCTTTTATGATCTATTCAAATACTTTATTCCCGGTTGTTAACGTATAACATTGATTAATAGGAGTATTATTTGGTATAGCCAAGACTTTTGCTTGTTCTTCCAACTTTTTGTAGTGGTGCCCCTAGATTTTTGCTGGTGCTCCTAACTTTTTTGAGTTAGGAGCACAGTGCTCCTAGGCCTAAAAGTTAGTCTGGAGCCCTGAACTAAAACTCGGTACTCATTTTCACCTGAGTGAAGTAAGTAAGGTGGTGTTAAGTGCTTTTCCCAAGAGAAGATCAGTGACATGACAGGATTCGAACCTGGGACCGCTGGGTTCTGAGCTGAACACTCTTGCCGTTACGCCACATTACCCCAATGAAATTATTCAAACATACCCAGAGTGCTGTTGTTCTCCACACCCAGAGTGTGTTCCATGGCTGACAGCAGAAGTGCTGGGACGTTGAACTCAACCTGAAGTCTTTGTCTGACAGAAGAAAACAATAAATCCTTTGAATTTGAGTACTACTCTCCAAGCAGAATCTGATATATCGGTGGCAAGGCATAAGGGCTAACGAGTACCCAAAGCCATCGGAGTTTTATAAGGCAATGAGTAGGGGCTATAACACCATTTTTGAAAAGAAATGCTCCTCCTTGTTTCAATGATGGCAGATCTCCGGTGGCTTTGGATACTGGTTGGCCCTTTTCATACTGCCTTGCCACCGATAGATCTGCTTGGAGATTACATATGCCATGTACCTTTGTACCTGCAATGATCTCAATCTGCAAAATGACATCTTCATGTATAACTTTGTTTCAAAAAAATGTTTAAGGAGATGTTAAGTTATTTTTGTTGTAATTCTAGATAAGATGTAAAAATTCAAAATTATGAAACAGAACTTGAAATATGTAGCCCAAAATTAGATTCAATATCCACCTGATGTCGATGCACAAAGCTGTCAGAAGGAATGTCAGCCTTACAGCAAAAAGCTGCATAAAGAGAAAAGATGGTTAGTAAATTAAATGTTTATTTCTAACTGCCAGAGGGCCCTTTGAAGTACTTCTGAAATGTCATAACACTTGATGACCTGAAGTAAAAATGACACAACAATATCTGTCTACATGGAAAAAATATAGCTGTACACAACTGAGGACAATTCTAGGGTTGACTGGATACACATCTACAAATGAAAGGATCACAGTCTTACCTTGACATCATAGGACAGATGGGGGTCTGAGATGCACTTCAACCTACCAGCCACACCCTCCACACAGCCATTAGAGCTGCACAAGTCAACATTCAAACAAGTCATTATCTGGGGCATCATTCCTTCATCTTTAACATAGATGATTAACTGACAGACAGTCAACAGTATAAACAAAACATAATGATAGAAATGCCTGAGAAAAGTACTACGGCAAATTCTAGGTTGGTGCTCAGTGTGAATACTAGTACTGCTTTTTTCCTGTTCAACTGTTGGCATGTATTTTCCTTCTGTTTTCTAATACTTTCAATGAGTACATGTATATCTTAACTCTGAACTATGACCAGACCTGCAGAGTCTCTGTGCAGTAGGACTTGTGAAGATGATGTTACACAGGCACTTCTCTGCCTCTGCCATCACTGTGGAAAATAAAGAAAAATACAGTCAAAATCACTGCATAGCATGACAGAATAAGTGGATACCAAAGACAGCCAACGACTTGTATGTTTACACCCAGGGTGTTGTACCAAAATGCATTGGTTTACATAACAAGTGCTTAAGCCCCTATCTTACTGGACCTGCGGCACGTTGGCAGCCTCACTGCGTCCTAAATTGGATTTGTATTACCCTTGAATTTATATTGGGAATATCATGTAAAACGTACAAGCATTGAAGTATGACTTAGAAAGACAACAAAACACCCTAGCCTGAAAGTATTTTATCCATGAAATTCATTGAGAGCTCTGTCAAATTGCCTAGTTGTAGCGAGGTCGCCAAACGTGCCGCAGGTCCAGTGAGATAGAGGCTTTATACCAATATGATAAGTGTCCTCCATTAATCTGCTGGGATACAACTTACAGAAATCTGCCACTTTGAAAAACAGTGGGTTTGAGAGATCTCTAGTGCAGCATCTCCCAGGTATGCACAGTTTAAACACACATGAGTGCATCATATAATTATACTGGGGGATGTTGGCTTGGAGATCTGTTTGGACTTATCTTTTCGGGGTGGCAGAAATATGTACCCTGTTGGAATTATGTTAGTAGATGTTACAACGCTACATTCTGTAAACATTGATTTACCTTCATCTTCTGGCAGCTGAAGGACAGCCTCTGCTCCATCCATCCCGGCATGCTTCAGGAGTGTGGTGACACACGGTGGTTTGGCCAGGAACTGCAGGGAGGCCTTGTCTCGGCTCAGGATGCGAATGGTTGACAGACAGGTGGCATAGCACGACGGCTGCATGTCCTTGTTTAGTACCTCGAGGATTGCCGATACAAGATCCTGAAATTTGAAAATCTGAAGTATTTGAACTGCAGCTGCACACATAAACAGTGTGTAACATATGGTCATCTTTTTGTAATAGCCACAGGCTAGTTAGACAGCCATGGCTGTGTGTGCTGAACAGCCAAACCAATCAATAATTGGATACTACTAGTATATGCCATACATTATACATTGTATATTAAAGGAGGTTCAAGATTTTAAGTATATGCATGTGCAGCGAAATGCACTGTGTGTTAAATATGTCAATGGGGAAGGCCGCTGAGACATTAACAATACACATTGTTAATTATGATAATGAAGACAATGGTTGAGACATGAAATGTTTACAAGTTAAGGGCCTTCACCTTTGACAATTACTCACAAAACAGCATTTCACTGTGCATGCGTACTTACTAATCGTGAACCTCCTAAATTATAGAGCTGATACCCAGTCTGACTGTAACGTTACAATTTACTACAAACAACAGCAGTTAATTTTTCATTTCATCACCTTGTTACTTGTATTGTGATAATATCTTCAGCCGTTTTACTTTTAGTACAATGTGCATATACCAAGGAGGTTTTATATAAAACCTCCTTGCATATACATAGCACAGGGAAACGACCTACCGACAATAGATTTCGGCCATTTTATGCAAATTAGCGATTTTGCGACAGACCGGAAAATGGCGTCCCATTTGGCCCATTCAAACTTCCCACCAAACTGGAATTAGTAGAATAAGTTCTCTTCGTGGTACGCATTTAGAATTTATATCAAATTGTAGGTAGATTTGTCATAAACATGATGGCGAAAACCGCACGGGGGTACCATTGAGAGGTAAGCTCAGACACGTCCGAAGAGTTGTAATACATTTAGATATGAAGTTCCGATGTGACCTCGCGACCTCGTGTGATTTTGCGACAAAAAGCGAAATTACGGCCGGAAGCTGCCGGGGAGCTTACTTTAAGATGGAAATTTCACATATATATTTAAATATATATTATTGTGAGCTGCCGCGAGCAAATGTGACATAGGCGCTATTGTTAATGTTTCCCTGTGCATAGCAACAAATATGGATCCGATACAAATTGTTAATGTGTGATGTAAGCTAAACAGGCACTGACCTTCCTCTTGTCCTGCTGTAGATCTGGGAAACCAAACGTCTTTGCATGCTGGAAGAAACACAGTGAAATGTACATTTAGCTGTCAATCAAAAATGTCACTGTCACTGATATTGATAATCTTCTCCAAAGTAAACATGCATACCATTATAAATGTAGACGCGTCCTGCAGTCCTACCGGACTTATACCTTTTATTATACATCTTCATGCTGGAAAGAAAATACAACTGCTTCACACGCCCTACCTTCATAAAAACACACAACAAACAAAGACACGCCTTCCAAACACTGCCGCCGCCCCCCTCCCCTCACCAGCTGCCCCCCTCCCCTCACCTGTGTGTTGAATGACTGGAGATGCTGACAGATCTCCACCTGGTCTCCCCGCTTCAACACTCCCACTACTGAGTCCACTCCCTCCATTTTTGTGCGAAGTAGATTTTTGGTCGGATTTTCGTGCGACACAACTATCAGATATTCATGGCCTCAATCTTATTACTGTGCTTCACACACGAACATAATTTCCTGGACAAACCATTGGCTATCCCTCTAGAATGTGTTTTGTTTTATAAATCATCATTTAGAACAAAATAAGAGACATTTTGGGATAGATATTGGTACGGGCAATGTTAGCATAACAAAAAAATTAATAATAATCAATTTATAAGACTAATATGATGAAATGAATTGAACGCAAAACCCTTTAGAAAAGTTAGTGACTCCCCCCTAAATCTGGCCATTTTCGATTGAGATCTAGATTTTGTTATGTATAACGTGATTGGTTCATAAGATAGACCTAGTCAGAAGGCAACCAATCAGGTAGGTTCTTTTAGAACTTTCCCAAAATGCATTGGGAAACAAAATGGCTTCCATGAGATGAAATTTTTCTGATCTTTTGTTAGATTTTCTTGGTAATTTTAGTGGTTATAAGAAGGCGAGGCACGAGAATGGGAAAAAGAAAGGAGCGTCAAGTACCCTCGGTTGGAGGGAGGAGGAGACCGATGTTACAGATCGAGACCACGATACGAAAAGACAACGTGAATGGTGAGGGTTTTTTTTGGTTGTTGTGAAAGAAGGAATTTATTTTTCCTAGGACTAGTAGGAGGAAATGTCATGAGTGATGGGAATATTAAAAAAGAAGCTGTCTGTAAATTCCTCTGCTGTGTTAAGAACGCTACTGACTTGTACTGATTCCATTCTCCACGTTTTGACTCAAAATTTCTTCCTCCACCAACGCACCCAGTCTGTGGTTGTCGAGGGTTGTACCTCCAGCAAACTTGATGTGCTATCAGGTGTGCCACAAGGATCGGTATTAGGTCCGTGCTTGTTTTTGTATTATATAAATGACATAACCGAAAACCTACAATCCACTGCTCGCTTGTTTGCAGATGATACCATGATTTACATGACAGTGTCCAATCACATGGATGCTCAGAGACTCCAAGCCGACCTAGATACATTAACTAAATGGGAAGAAAACTGGAGTATGGAATTTCACCCAGACAAATGCGAAGTTCTGACCATCTCTAGAAAGAAAACACCCATCATATACAATTACACACTACATGGCCATGTTCTCAAACATGTGAGTAGTGTCAAATACTTGGGAGTGACAATACATTGTATGTAAAGATCTGCGCTGGGATCAACACATAGACCAAGTAGCCTCAAAATCCACTAACACTTTGAACTTTCTGAGAAGGAACATAAATATCTCAAACCCAAATGTGAAGGCTCGGGCATACAAGACTTTATTGAGGCCAATCTTGGAATATTGTCAAACAGTTTGGGATCCATACACCCAAAAGAACATCAGGAACTTAGAAGCTGTACAGAAAAGAGCGGCACGCTTCGTGCTCCACCGTTATCGGAGACAGTCCAGTGTTTCTAGTATGCTGACAACACTTGAATGGAACATGCTGGCAGAGCGAAGACGGCAGGCTAGACTCCACATGTTTTACAAGATTCAGAGAAATATTGTAGCATCAGAGATGCCCCTCACCACCAAAGGACACAAAGTACCAACCCGCACCGAGAACAGTCTGGCATACCACATACCAACTTCAAAATCAGACTACCACTTGAACTCATTCTATCCAAGGACAGCACGTGAATGGAACACTCTACCTGAGTATGCTGTCAAGGCCCAGACCCTAGAAGCCTTCAAGACTACCCTACATTAACTCTTTACTCACATTGACGGGTACTCGCCGTCCCCCAGCACCGGGTGACGGTCAGGGAGTGGCGCCCCTGCCCTCTGAGGAGCCAGGGGACAGAGAACACCGGACACAAAACACAAATACTAGTAGACTGCGAGCAACCAGTGCCCTAATTGACCTTGACCAAAATACTGTGCCGTCGCCCTCAGCATGATGAGGTTGTGCACATAATTACAAGAAGAAGAAGAAGAAGAATTTGAGTCGCCCATCCAAATTATGTAAATTACGTATCTGTTTTAAATATGCTCCAACCATGTCTGTATAAATTCCACGAATTCCATCACTTCATCGAAATCTTATTATTCACACAATTTTTAAAAGCAACCATGAACACTGCTGCAGGGCGTTCCTATGATTAATATGAATATACATGTATGATATATTTATATGTCCCCAAGGGATAGAATAGAATATTGATATAAAGTTTTAAACTAGAAAGGCAACATTTGCGAGCAAATACAGCATGTTTAGCCATACTCCTCGTCATGCCAAAAATGGACTGTCCCCAAATAACAATGGACCATTCTAAAATACTTCCACTAAAAGAAATGGATCGCCCCAGTCCAAAATTGAGTTTATAAACTATTAGTCTCTCCATAACATATAGGAACTGGAGATGTGTATCTTTGTTCAAAAAAGAGTGAACAAAGCCATGTAAGCACATGTCCTACGCATTGCAATTCAAATACCACACTACAAATTTTGCCCACCTGCGCCAGAAATGCAAGATAACTTAATTAACTCAATTGGCCAATCAGGTGGTTGCAAGGATCACAGGCAGACCAGGTGCGGTTGGGGTCACTGACCTTTGGGTCATATGAGGAAAATACCCAATGTTCTCCCCAAAATACCCTGCAAAATCGTATTTTGAAGTGATGTATGCCAAAAGTGCAGATGGGGTTCTTTGACTATTTGTTCAATGTACCCCCATAGCAAATTACAGGTCATTTTTTTTAGTCAATTCATCAGAGCCTGATGTTGCCATCGATTTACGAAGAAAGGCGGCTCAATTGTTACTGTAGCAGCATCTCTTCACCCTAGGCCAGAAACATCAATGCTCAAGACAAGCATGACTTCACTGACCCATTAGGAGAAGCAGGGGTTACGATGGCTGCTCGCGAAATTCCCTACCCCATTTAGACCGGAACGTTTTGAGCCACTCACACCGGGGCATACCCCTACTCTTTTTCGAAAGATGCGGTGGGTTCTTTTACGTGCTCAAGGTGTGGCTCTCCTCAAACACGGGACCTCCATTTAACGTCCTATCCGAGGGACGTCCCTAGACAAAGCTAGGTACTCATTTACACCTGAGTGAAGTGAGGGATTTTGTGTTAAGTGCCTTTCCCAAGGGTACAACGTTGGGTGCTTGTCCAGACATGTCTGGTGGAGAGCCGGAATCGAACTCGGGCCACGCTGTTTGGCAGCCCTATGCTCTCACCATTACGCTACACCGACGCCACAATACATTTGGATGTATTTCAAGAGCACAGGAGGCCAAAATGTATGTTTTTGGTCAGAAAAACCTCAATAAAATCACTTTCAAGGTCAATATCAAAAAAATGATAAAAACGGCTGGGGGTATTTGCCAACACTACCTTTGTACCAAATTTCAGGTCATTTGGTCCAAAAAAGACAGAGATTTTTCGATTTGAAGATTTGACAGGAGAAGAAGAAGAAGGAGGAGAAGAAACCTGAGTAAAAACAATATGTTGAGCCATACTTAGCCTCCACCAGTCTCTGCGGGTCGCTGGGAAAATAATAGAAATTGGCCAAATAGAGTCCATTGTATGAAGGGAGTACTAGCTAGTAGGCTACGGAGAGAGGGTCAAATAACAGCGGATGGAAATGTTATCCTCCATGGCCAAAGTCCCCCGGCAAATGTTCTCTCTATAGCCGACGCTGTTAGTCTGGTAGAGACTAAGCCATACTAGGTATGGCTAAACATAATAAAGATGTTGATCTGTCTTTATCAGTGACGCCAAAAGCGAATGCCCTGATTGGTCTGATTGGTAACTATGACGACAGTGATGAGGAGGACGAGGAGAAGGACACCAGGGAAACTCAGCAGAAAAAACAACCAATCACTGGTGAGTTTGCACAGGGGATTCTTTGACATAGATTTTTTATAGTTTGGATATTCATGGCATCTCTAAAATTTACATCAATCAAAGTACTGTAAATCATAGAATGCCTTTAAGTTTGCAATGATGTAATTTCGCTGAAGGTATTTGTGGCCGTGCTACATTTGTATAATCATACTGTTTGTACAATGTAATGAAAACACTGGTTTTAGTTTTTACATGTAAGTTTGCGGTGAAGAATCTTTCTTGTATTTACAGTATTCACTTTTGACATTCAAAATTGGCATCAATACTCCTAAAATGTTACTCAAGCAACTGTATAAAATTGTGAAATTCCAGTCACTTGAGAAAGTTGAGTACTAAGTACTAGTAACTATTTTTGGCATATCTTCAAATTACCTGGATGTCTAGCCTTCATCAACATATCAAAGCATCAATGTCGCTCAGTTTTATATGAACGACTTTGCATTTAGAATTCAATAACTCTACTTACATTGTAGATCACAATCATTGTCATATATGTTTATTCAATTATGTTTTTTGTCTCTAGCTCCAGCTGTGACAACTCAGCCAAAGAAGCTCCCCCTTGCAGCTAGCAAAAAAGTGAAGGGCAGTGACGACATAGATTCCAAAGTAGCTGATTTCCTTGCAGTAAGTCGGCTCTGCCAGCCTCAAAGTTAGACTTATTTTTTTTAAACATTTTTGACATTTTTTTCCTCACTTATTATCAGGTAAAAACATCTACCCCAGGCCAACGGTTGTCTCTGGGATCTTCTTTTTTTTGTCCTGGGATGGAAATTTGCTTGTTGGGACAGACAACAGTTTATCCCATCCATCCAAAAGATCTGAACTTCATCATGAAGGTCATGACATGTAGTTTCAGGGGCTCCCAAACAATGAGTGGAACGGAGAAAAAGATTAAAGCTGAAGACAGCCATAATCTACCCAAATGATTCTTTGAAGTTTGATACAATTTAAATAAAATGTAGCTGAGTTGTGTTCTTCTTTGTATCCCTCCATATTCAAATAGCTTGACATGTACATGTATGTATAATTAGATGTAAAAAAAAAAATTAAAAAGTAATAAAAATGGGATAGTCCTTATTGGTAAAACTCCTTTCATGATGATTGTCATAATGATATAATTTGCTTTTCTAGGAAATCGATGCCCTAGATGTGCCTGAAGCTGATGATGCTGAAGTTGAAGATGGGAAAGATGAAACAAAAGAAAAGCAAACAACAACAACAACAACAGCAGCAGCAGCTAGTGTAGAGGCTACAGCAACAGAACCAGTGGCAGTGGCCCCTTCTGTAGACCCAGAATGTAAGGAACACGATTGTGTATATCCATTGTTGGATGCAGTGGTCAGGAAAGCTGTAAAGATACTAATTACTATAGCTAGTATGGGGACATACTGTACAGTAATTCGTTTTATCTTCATGGTAGCAAAATTTCACAGTGTAAGGAAAATGGACATTTTCATTGAACTTTTAACTTCACGGTAGCAGCAAGTGATTTACAGAACGGATGTGTGAAGGAATCATAAATGATATCAACAGGTTTTTCATGGTGATGAAAGTTCAAGGTACAGAGGTGACCATGAAAACAGTGAACATAAAGTTTCTGTAACAGTGAAAGAAACAAGAATTACAGTACTGTAAATCCATTTAATATTGAGGGACTGTTGGTAATTACAGCAGTTGGGGAAAAGAGAGTAGTTAACAGTATTTGATTTTAACAAATCGGAACAAACATCACTCTCAAATATTTGCAATGATGAAATTTTAGTGGTTGACTAGTGACTGTAAAATTCAGTTACCGTTAACTAGTCATGAATTACATTCTATCTTGATTTTTATTTTATTTTATTAGAACTGCAACGGTACAATACATGTGGGATATAGGCAGCTATTGCTGGTGTCATGACCCACTCATAAAACATTTCAGAACACGTAGCAAAACATAGTTAACATGTTAAACTGAGATGTTGTTGTTCTTCTTTCCTTAGTGGCTAGAGAAGCCCTTGAATGGCAGGAGTGTTTAGACGAGGGTACCGGATGTGTGTATTACTGGCATACTGTCACCAACGAAGTCCAGTGGGAGATCCCACAGATCGTGAGGAAGTACTACGATGCCGTTTCCCAGGCTGCACTGGTCGCTGGGCAGGATGGGGTCACAACGACAGAAAATGGGTAAGTATAGTGGAAGGGGATTGTGTACTATGAGCTCACATGTGCAGTTGTTGATCTCATGAACAGTTATAACTTATTACAAGTATTCTCAGTGGTACTCAGGGCTTGAAATACTGGGTGCATGTGCACCTTTGTGCCTCTGATTTTTGACTGTGCCTAGAAATTTTAGTACGCTATAGGGTAAAGGTACTATTGTACACTTAGTCTAGTATACAGAATATTCTTGAAATCTAAGTATCAGAAAAATAGATACAGTATAACCAATGTTGTACTTTGTTTGATGAATTACTTGTTTGGAATTTCAAAGTTAGCAATAGAATAACAGATTGAAGTTCTTAAGAGAAGCAGTAGCGTTTAACTTTGTAATTATATTTTGCTGACATTCAACTTTGTTTCATGCTGTGCACCCAAAATTCTTTCTGTGCACCTAAAATTGTTTTTGGTTGGTTACACCAGTGCACGCAGCTATTCCCAAAAATGAATTTCTAGCCCTGATACTGTACACCTTCCTTTCAAGAGCATAAGCATTATGTACTTTATTTGTAGACAGTGAGTGAACAATAATCAACACTTAAGTTGTTTCTTCGAACTAAAAATTTTGAAATTATTTGGCTTGCAGTACCAGTGCTTTGTCAGAAGAGGGCACTGCTTCAGAGCCTGACGCACCAGCTGCTGAGGAAACTCAGCCTAAACAGGCAGCCAAGATCCCTGTAATTCCAGATGAAGGTAAGTTTGTGTTTTCTTCATTTCCTGAGAAAATTACAATTTCAACAACTAGTATATGATACAAATTGCTACAAATACATGTACATGTAAGATACTTTTTCTGTTTTAGAATGTTGACAAAAATTGTCTCATTTAGAAACTAGACAGTGATATAAATGTGAATGTAGAAGAACACATATAGTACGAGATGTGTACATGATGACAGCAGTTTCTTTTCTACTTGGATCATCATGACTCATCATGTCGGGCTGGTTGCCCGGACTAAGTCAACCCTCTTCCTCCATGACTAGTCTGACTAAATCTTTCTCCTAGTAGCCCACCGACTAACCGGCCCTTCTAGACTCTCGGGGGTGCTACGTGTAATTAGTCCCCGGCAGCGAGAGATCGTGCAACACAAGCTATCCTCATGACTATTGAACCTTGAACAGGGACATCTAGCGATGCCAACACAGGGAACAATGCGTCATGACTATTACATTTCTTTCTGAAGAATTCCTGCTGGCCAAAGATGAGGAGCCACCGCCCCCAGCACCACAGCTGTCTGTCCCAGACCTCAGCACGGCCTCGGTTATTGCCACCAACTCCGACAGCGTGGACCCTACGGAGGACGAGCTGTCCTTCATCGGTCCCGTCCTCCCCTCCCACCTCCAACACCTCGCTGTCAAACCTGCAGATGAAGACGTGGATGGGGTAGAACTACAGCAAGAAGAAGAGAGGTGCATTTGTTTGTCTATTTGTTTGAACCTTTGTTTATTATCAAGAAGCTCAAATCGGCATGCAGGCCGCTTTTTCATTGAGGTCATGATGGAAGAGGTAAGGGTCAGATAAGATATAACAGAAATACAGATTACAAAGTCCTAATAGCTCTATCATTACATGTATGTATGGTACAACACATGTGAAGTGTTGTTATAGTTATTTTGATTAATGATTGTTTATGTGTATATCAGTAGTGTGTACTACATGTCTATATGCCTTACCCTTATTGTATGAATTATAGAAGAAGATAGCAGAAGTTCTGTGTGCAGGTAACTTCACTCAATCTTGACTTAAGGCAAGCTTCTTAAATATATCCTGCCCCCACAATTATTGAATGAAATAGTCCTGAATGATGTACATGTGAACATGTACACAGAGAATACAACGTAGTCACCTGAGGTACCAGCCTGACCACGGATTGGAGCACCTCATAGTCATACCCAACAAAACACACCTTTCAATGCAAAATGTGCCAGAATTTAAGAAAATTTGATGTCCTAAAGAGAAATGCTGGAAGAACATCAATTCTATTATCCGAACCCGAAATTGAAATTTTCTATAGCAACACATGTGAAGCACATTAAAATCATTCTATGGAAGTCCGCGGGATACAAGTAGCCCATAGAATATGGTCCGGAACACCCAATATCAAAAGTTGTCAAGGCCCAGGTATGACATAAAATTGAAGATTCAATTTTTATTTCACAGCATGGACACAGCCTCCCCCTTCCAACCAGAACCCGAGGGTGCAGCAACGCCCCCTACTAACGATGTTGATCCCAACACCCTGCCTCTTGGTGCAAGGAGAGTTCCAGCATTCAACAACACTCTAACAACAACAGCAGCAACAACTTCTGCAACAGAACCAGCTGGGACAGCAGACATGGAGGAAGAGGAAGAAGAGGACGAGGAAGAATTTGACATTGACAAGCAACTGGACCTTGCACTTGAAAGGAAAAAGGTACAATTAACTGAATTTTAAGCAACTACAAATTCACTTCTCAAAAATTTTTTGCACTCCAGATACATCTTCTCTTGTTTTGAAGTTTGTAGCTAAGAAGTTTGTAGCTGTCAAGAAAAATTTAAAGACAATTCAAACAGTTACTGTATAAGATAGGGAGATTACGTTCTTGAATCTTATCCAGCTGTATGTAGAATGGGCTGTCTTTGAAATTTGCATTTTTACGAGTTTGCGACACATTTAGTAGCCTTGAACCAAGCAATTTAAAAGCCGCCATCTTGGGGAATAAGGGCATCATACTTTCCCGAATATGCAAAAAGTTGGTTGTACAACAGTGCAAGTAATTTTTGCTTGGTGCGAGTAATTTGTTTTTCATCTTCACCAGTGCAAATTGACCCAGAAATGTATTTTGAGCCCTGAAAAGATACCACCTACAGGGCTCGAAATAGTGGGTGCATGTGCACCCAGTGCACCCAAAATTGGAGCTGTGCACCTAATTTTTGACTCTGGGTGCACTGGTGCACCTATATATTTTTGTAGCCTATAGGGTTAAGGTACTTTTGTACACTAGTATACAGAATATTCTTGAAATGTAAGTATAAAAAACAGCATGATAACTTTTTGCTGTATTTCATTTAATGTATTATTTGTTTGAAATTTTGAAGTTAGCTATAGAATTACAGATTGAAGTTCTTAAGAAAGGCAGCAGCGTTAAACTTTGTAATTATGTTCTGAAGAACATTCAACTTTATTTTATCTGGTGCACCCAAAATTCTTTCTGTGCACCCAATTTTTTTAGTTGGGTGCACCAGTGCACCTATTCCCAAAGATGAATTTCGAGCCCTGACCTACTTAGATGTCTAACCTTTATCACTGTATCAAGAAGAACGCCCAACCGTTATAACTGAGAATACCCCACATCTCCATATCTCATCCAATTGTAAAGATTGTATTGCCTCTAAATATTGTTTACCTGGATGTCTAACCATATTGAACTTACATGTACATGTACTATCAAGCAGTTAAAACCTCCTACTAGTACTAGTACTGTTATAACTGATAATACCCCGCATCTCCATATCTCCATATCTTACCAATTGTAAAGATTGTATTTGTCTTTAAATATCTGTACCTGGACGTCTAACATGAACTTACATGTATCAACAAAAGATCCTACCGTTATAACTGAGAGTACCCCACATCCATATAGGATGTTGTGTCTACCCCCCAGGCAGAGTTAAAGCAGGAGGAGGGTGACCAGGAGGAGGGGGGGTACTCACCGGCCTTGCTGCTCGCAGTGGCTAAACAGAAGTCCAGTAGGCCGACAACCCCAACACAAACTAGAGACGTGTCAACTCAGTATGATGACACAGTTGGTACGTATGCTCTTCTTAACCTTCTCCCTGCTGCCTAACCCTGGAACCAATACAGATTTGGTGGCAAAAGGCTTCTTTGGCATGGAGAAGGTTAACTACTTTTAATTCATGTAAATACAAAATAAAACAGGCAACTAGATAAATTCTTGTAAGACTAAGAGTTTCAGATAGTTTTCACTGTTAATTTGTAACTAGTTTTAGTTCACTTAAACTGTTTCCCTTTTGTTGAAATAGACCTTACAGATTTAGTCATCTACATTTTTCTTTCACTAGAAATTCTTCTGAAACATCTTTTACCTATGAATCATACTGGTGATTTATGAAAATTTTTGAAAGATTGTGAAAACTTATACCAACTGAACATGTAAAAGTGGGTATCTCTCTGGACTGCATATCAGTTTGACCCACCATGAGAATGTGTTGACTGTGTTGACTGTGTATCTTTGTTGCTGTTGTTGATTTTCTTTGTCGCTTTGCAAATTTGTAGGTGAGGAGGATAGTGAATCACTACTTGACATGGGTATGTACTGTCTTACAAATGGGGTTATGTTGTATGTTGTGGAGTTTTTGATGTAGGAATTTAAATATGTTTTTCATGAAAATATGATTACACCGTAAAGGTATAAAGTCAAAAGAACATCAAATTTTTGTCTGTAAAATAGTGAACTATGTACATGTATTATATGAGCACGCATTACCAGGTTAAACCCTAAAAAAAGGCTTTTACCTGAAGGAAAGCATTTGATATTCCTTTGCAGCAGCCCAAAGCTATTATATTCGTTGGAAAGATGAGAAATTTTTATCATAATTTCTAAAGATTTGCTAACTGAATGATGTGTAACTTTCCAGCCTCAAGGAAGAAGGCCAAAGAAGAAAAAGAATTAAAGGTAGGTCCCTATCGTTTGGATGTTTAAATGTATTATTTTTATGATTAGATTAATATTCAATGTTATCGCTTCAACTGCTTTGCTTCAATCGTATGGTATTACCGGTACTCTTCATTAAGTCGAGAAAGATGGGAGAGGAAGAATAGTAAAGATAAAAGGACAAACGATGTTGCGTACTTGCTTATGTCGAGACCTTCCCATCAACGATGTTGGATAGGGCAATATGGAGTGATGTATGTACTTGTTTAGTCCCAGGCAATGGCCGATAGATACTGTAAAATCACTTTAATATAACGGCAGGAAAATATAGCGGTTGGGGGAAAATGTACATGTAGTAGGTCACAGCACTCAATTTTAACGGTGGCAACAAACATTACTGTCTCAAATATTAGTGATCAAATATTAGTGATGATGAAATTTTAGCTGTTGACTAGTGACCGTTAAATCAGCTAAAATTAAGTTACAGTTAACAAATCAAGAATTACAGTAGAAAGATAAAAGAAATTGTTGGGAAGGTTTTCACAACAACTGTTAGATGTAACCCACACTGTTCCTGATCCAACCCTTACATGAATGTTATTTTCCTCCCATGCAGACTGAGATATCTGAGCTGGCTTCCACCATCGGTGCCAAGCTGGAGTTCCTGAACATCGCCAGGAAGCAGCTCAGTAAATTCCAAGTGCTGCTTATAGAAATGGAGGTGAGACACAGTTGTTTGATTAGATCAAAATTTGTATTAGGCTTTACTCTGGTGTATAACTATAATGTTTGGGTGTATGCAAAAATAACCGACAGAAGAACACTGGTCGGCCTTCGACGACTGCTGGTGGAAGAATGGCCAGACACCGCATTACAAGACTGGTGACAATTACTGTTAAGTTTAGTTTTTGAAATTGCTTAATGTGGAAAAATGTTCTTGCTTCACTCTGTGTTTTGTATTGTTTGATTTCATTGAATATGTAATTAGATATGTTCTTGTATATGTCCAAACATATATACATTGTATGATGATGATGATGATGATGATTATACTGTAAATTCATTTATTTTCGTGAGGACTTAATTTTGCAGTAGACGTGAAAAGGAGGTTTTTGCGGTGTTTCAAGTTCACAGTTAAAAAAGTATTCAGTAGTAAGGTAGTAATACATCGGAAATGTATATCACAATTTCATGAATTTGTGGTAAAGAGGTAACTGAAAAAATTGCGAAAATGAAATCACTGAGAACATTTCAAAATTGACCATATGTTTGTGTTAAGTTTTATTTTTACAATTCTTTACTGTATGATTCAGGACAACTGAAGACTCACATCTGTACGTATATATGCACACTAGCTAGCTGTTACTGAACTTTTTTTATGATGAGCTCTGATGATGTTACTGTACAGACCCGAATCCTGGACTGGCGAGAAGGCGCACTGGAGTCCAAGCACCTCCTCCGCAAGCTCAAGGAAGCCGACTGGCAGTTTCAGAATTACGAACTTCACGCGGCCCCACGGGGATGGACTTGCCACTGGGACAGGTAGGGAAAAGATTTTGGAATTTTTTTCCGGAAAAAATTTAGAGAGGAAAAACTTTTCCCGGTGTCTCAGAGTGTCCATGCACTTCTTGCCACATGCCTGTGTGTGTTTCTCCTTCCACCAATCAATGAAGCCTTAGAGAAAAGTTGACAACTGAGATTGACAGAATGAGAGAGAGGCGAGGGGAGAAATAAAGAGAGGTCCCAGGCATCAAGACCCACATTCAGCAACTCTGGACTACAGCATGAAGATTGCAGAGAGATATTGACAGGAAGTTCTTGGTACCCAGGAAAACGAAAATTTAAAAAATCATGATTGGTAGAGGACTAGCCTCTATATAAAAATGGTTTGGTGTTCTGCGATATGTGTTGAGCAAGCCAGGAAATATCCGCATCACGACACGAACGACTCTGCTTTCCCGTGACCAACCACAAGGAGCGAACGGCGTGCCGAGACTTCGCGGGAGAGTCAGGATCCACGAGGTCAGTGGTACATTATCCTCTCTACTGCAGTTGTGTTTTTTTATCAATCATTTTCTGATTTCTGTGCCAACTACTATTTATCATGATGTTCTTACAGGCTCCTGATACAAAAGGGGGTCTGAGAGTGCCCTGGTTATAATACATGGCTCCCCTGTACAAAAAATCTAACCATCGACTTTTCAGATGGTTGTCCCCTTGCAAATCAAAAGGTTCAGCCAGTGGGGCCGGCATGGCTTGTGGACCATCCCAGGATGGTTCAATGCGCATTTTGATCATCATTCTTAACTGCAGCGCAGTTGTGTTGGGCAGTCTTCCCCTCTAAGGCCCTGTTTCGGGTTATACAGTGGGAGGTGTAGAGTTGACTGCTACAAATGTGTGTCCATAGAGATGTTCCCCTATGCATTGTTCTAAGACATTGCAATACTGTGTTCAAAGTTTAGGGCACACATTTAGTTGCATTTCTTCAATTTTATGTGAAATATTAATGCTATGGTTCTGTCCTCTTTCAGATGCTATATTTGCCCCAGTCCTAACCCTTCTGATGTACAGTTGTTTGCAGGGATTTTATGTTTTTTCCTACTTTTCCTACCTTCTCACAAGCACTTTTTTGAAAGTGTTAGTCGGTGCTTGGCTGTATAGTAGGAGGGTACTCATTCTGCTGGTGTTTGTTCTTCCGCCCCCCTCCCCTCCCCCAGGACCCACAGGCGCTATTACTACATGAACACGGTCACGGGAGAGTCGCAGTGGGAGTACCCAGAGGATGGCATTGCTGGGGCCGGTCAAGAGGCTATCGCCATGGCAACTGTCACCACGGCACCGGGACACGGGAGGAGCAGCCGTGGAGAGGTCACCTCGGCAAAGGGGTCCGTGACAAGTAGTGCTGCTTCGACAGAGGTGTTTGCGTCAACAAGCGGAGGTTCAGATTATGCGTACCTCCTTCCATCAGGTTAGTACAGTCGACCACTATATATCTCTAGTAGTATATGTCAAAAGCAGGACAGTCACTGTCTTAAGCTTTGAATTTTTTCCGTCCCACTCATTCATTAGGACTAATAATAGGAGCGCATATTGTTGATTTTCATTGTTTAATCTGTCATTTTAAGCTTACAAAAATCATTCATCAGTTTTATTTTGGGTAAAATTTCTGTCCTCCCAACAAGAAAATTTACGTCCCAGGATGTAGGGATGGGTCTCAGAGACAGCCCTGGTCAAAAGACATGGAATTTAAAAAAAGATGCTTTTAGACTTTAAATACAATTGTATGATCATTAAATTGTAGTGACTGTAACAATTTCTTGTTGGTTTATTTTACAGCTCAACCACAAGTCACCAGTATCAGTGTTGCGTCTGCCCCAGTATCAACTGTCCCCCCAGCACCTGCCCCCCTCCCCTCTGAATCCTTCACCCCTCTCCCCGGTGCCCCTCCTCTCCCCCCTGAACCACCCCTACCCCCTCTCCCCAATGAACCCCCTCCCCCTGGTGATGAACCTCCCCTTCCCCCTGGTACTCAACCGGCACCCCCTCCCCCACCGCCCGACAGCCCCCCTCCCCCTCCTCCCCCCGACTCTCCAGAGGAAGGGGAGATCAGTGATGTTGAGATGGAAGACACCAAGCCTGAGGAAGACATGACAGAGACCAAAAAGGACGACCAGCCAAAACCGCCTTCCAAACCAGTCATCCTCGCCCAGCCACCCATCCGCTATCAGAGCACGCATTCTGCAAGCAGCACAATGATAGGTGCACCCAGCGCCCCAGCAGTCATGTACGGACCAATGACCACGGCTGTAGCTGGTCCCGTCGTGGGAGGGGGCCCCATGCCGTATGTAAGCCAGCCTGTGATTGGCGCTCCAGTAGCACCTGCAGTCAGCAGCGCAGCTGTATCAGCTCCACCTGTCAAGTCGGGGTCTCCGGGACCGTCTAAAGTCAAGAAGCTGAAAAAGGTGAGAATCACGTTTTCTGATTAAAACATACTCCTACAGTTCCCTTTGTGCATGCATGTATGTAATTCTAGATTTCTGCCTGCTGCAAAGGTCTTGTTTGGATCACATCCCACCTGTTCCACCATATTTTGGGATGGGGGTGATTTGACAAATCTGCGCTGGATTAGAGACAGTTCTGGTCACTACCAATGGATTAGCCCCCTGCTGTAGTGATTGCACAAAGTTGTGTGGCCCAAGGGCTACTGAAACAGAGATGGGTGCTGCACTATGCACCATCTGGTGCGGGAGGACTTCAACTTTGATTGGTCACAATAAAGTACCGCCCAGCGTCGTGGCCAAAGTCAGTCTTGAGAGCATCTCTGTTCTTGCAGACCCTGTCTCTGTGTTCCATTCCTCAGGGCAACCTACAGTCTCTCTAATCTTGTAATGTTGCACATTCCACCAGATGAAGCGTCCGGCGGTGGCGGGAGGTCTGAAGAACAAGAAGATCCCCCACCTGGTGCAGAAGTGGCAGAAGATCAAACAGGAGGTGGAGCAGGAGCAGAAGGAGATGGAGGAGGACTCTGAGGAGGAGGACGACAAGGTCCGCACACAGAAGCGCATCGAGGAGTGGAAGAAACAGCAGCTCGAGAGGTCAGTATACCTGGGATGCACTTGGATAAAGTCTTGTTTTTGTTATGGACTACCACTCAGTCAGTCAGTCAGTCAGTCACTCACTCACTCACTCACTCACTCACTCATTGACTCACGCACACACTCATTGACTCATGCATGCACTCTCATTTTCTCACTCATTGGCTCAATCACTCACTCAATCACTCATTCAATCACTCACTCATTAAGCAGTAATATCATTTAAGCAGAATCCTGTTTGTTCGACTTCCTTAGTTTTCCATCACGTTTTTACTACTTTAGCAATAAGAAATATGCTCAGATATTTCCACTCCATGTTTGGTATGCAAGAAAGGGCCCACTCCTCAGTATTCATATCCCGGCCAGCTGACCAATGTGACAGGGAAGTGGTAAATAACAACTTGCAGAGGGTTGTTCCTGCTAACCGTTAATTTTCCTATTATCCGTCCACAGCGGAGGAGCCGCGTACAACCCCAACTTCGAGGCGGTAACTGTGGACTGGAGAGAGCGGGTAAAACGGCGGCGGATGAACGAGGGAGGGAGCGGGAGTAACTCTCCAATAGGGTTCCTAAAACCTGACACGTAACACTATTCAACTGACTTCTCTCAACCTTTGTACACTTTTTGTAAAAGTATGTAGTGCGTAGTCACAGCAATTTGTCTCTGTGGCTTTTGGAGGATCAAAAACTCATTTTTGATGGGTACTTTTCAACAATGAATATTGATGACACATTCATAGCTCAAACAGTGTCTTCATTTTGAAATTACGAAAATTTAGCATTGCCGCTTGTGGGGCAATTAGCACTAAAGAATCTGTCATACAAATCAGTTAAGCAAAAGCATCAATGCTTAGTGTTTAACTTAGTTCAAAAAGATGCAATTCTATGCTTGATAAGTTGATAATGTACTACAGTCTGTATTAGTTTTTCTTATTATGTATACTCAGCATTGATATCTTGATTGACTTGATTAAAATTAGGTATCAAATCTCCCAGCATAAGTGGGTGGTGCAGGTGCTCTGTACACGTTGAATAGAATTTATGATAACATCATAACTGTAACATTTATGATTTCATAGTTATAAATTTATCTCACTTTCAATGTGCAGAATCATAGTCCGTTTATTACAAATCAAGTCTTCTCTGTGCAAAAATTATGACTGGCTACATTCTACGACATAGTGAAAAGACTTGCTGCAGTTGTCTTGCAAGACATGTGAGATAATGTAACTTGGCCATGTTGTCAACATCTGAAATTCTGAATTATGGTAACATATTTCTCAGCAGTTATTCATATTCAATGGAAATAAAATTCATCTTATTCTAAATTGAAACCATCCACGTGACTTAAGGAAAGCTGGCAATAGAGGTACATGTAGTAGAAAGCATTTGATTAAGGGCCATTCCATTTGAAACTTTCATGGGGAAATGACAAAGGGATATGAGTTTAAAGATTGTTTCCCTCCCCTGCACTTTTTGAATGGAATAGCCATAATTCATGTCACCTGCCTTATTGGTCACTGCTATGTAGTGATGTCATCGTACATGTCACAGGTCAGTCAAAAAAGTAAATATTATAAACTCAGACAACCCATGTTTCAAGAAGTGTTGTTTTTATTCATAGGGCAGACTCAGACAGACTACTGTAATTCACTTTATCATCACGGTAGCAAAATTTCACGATGTAAGGAAAATGGACAGTTTCACTGCAGCAAGTAATGATCAGAACGGATGTGTGAAGGAATCATAAATAATTACAGCAGGTTTTTCACGGTGATAAAATGTTCACGGTACAGGGGGTGACGTACTGTGAAAACAGTGAACGTAAAGTTACAGTGAAAGAATCAAGAATTACTGTGTTAGGTGGGGAAATAGAAAATATTACAATTTGGTATTTGATCCTTTTTATAGTGTTAAATAGAGTTGACTAAGGTCTAGTATTTAGACTCTCACTCCTGCTGTATATTAAAATTGAGAGTTGTGCAGATGTGAAAATGTCAATGATAGGTGCACAGGTAGCAGGAGCTGATTGGCAGGTTTGGGAGAACAAATATGGAGCCTTTCTGTGACTCGTGTTGATGACATCATCCGTAAACCTGGTCGATGATAGGCTGAGCCTGGGCCTGTAGCTGATGCCATTGCGCAGTCAGGTGTGCCATTTCTGAGGAGTCTGTAAGGTGAAAGGAATTATAGATATAAGCACTCATACCAAAGATTGACACAAACGACCCAGTACGCGAAAAGAAGTCATCAGCAAAAGTGTATTACCACCCCCCCCCCCCACACAAAAAAGGCCCAGAGAGCCTGCTATGGAGTCTAAACGAAAATATCATTTAGGCTCGCAGACTCGCCGCCCGCTTTTCCGACCGTGTGACATTATTAGCAGATGGATTTTGATCCCTGAGTTGAAGGCACACACAAACCGTCGTCATCAGCGTCCTGGATCTGTTCTGCCAGTTGAGCCAGCTGGTGCTGTAAGGCCATGGCCTGCCAGTAACTGTCCTGGATGTTGTCAAAGAACCCCTTCTCCACAGCCTGGTCTCCACCTGGCCGGACGGGCGCCCCGGAGACTACCGAAGCTCCGCCTGTCAGGACAGGCGCCCCGAAGATTACCGAAGTCCGGACAGGCGCCCCGGAGATTACCGAAGTTGTCGCCGACAGAAGAATAATGGCGAACAGCACTTGGAACTTCATAATGCCCTGTGTGAGTAGAGTTAAGTAGACTTTACGATCAGGTAGGATGTTCTTCCAGTTTAGACCGCTTCTTATAATTATCTGTCTCTTCTTCAACCGACTGTCACAATGGGCTTATGTGGATGGTCTAGAGTTCTGTAGGTGTATTTATTGGGGTGGTTCTCCATTAAGTTGATATGAAATAGGTAATTCTTTGCCATTTAGCTATAAAATGCTAGTCTCTACCAGACTAACTACGCTGGCTGTAGGGAGAATAATTTGCCGAAAGGTTTCATTTGCCCGCGCATTTAGAGGAATTGTTACCCTAGCTTCCGCGAACCTACTCTCCTGGTAAATTATCCACCATATTTTTGCCGAATAATACTATCCACAACCCCGTAAGAGGGCCTAGCCTGGTGGAGGCAAATATAATGTACTCATAGATCAGCAAATTATTGTATTGATACTCAAGAGTCAATAGCAACAAGCATATAGGTACCGCTTTGGAAGTAACGCACAATTAAAACGCAACTAAACATACTTCACAGAAAAAGAGTGTTTGGGCGCGGCCCATTTTCTCCTTATAAGTACATTATTATGTGTTGGCTAACGATTGAGCTTTTTTTGCGTTTAATTACTGCAGTGTTTTGAAACGATATCACAGAACCCAGTGTGTTCGTGACCTAGCACATTTAAGTTCCACTCATCCAAGATATCGACCAGTAATCAGGTTGACTTTTCCCTAGTTTCAGCCACTTTAAATGCTTTAAGTGTTTACAAGAGGCTCGCAGCAAAAGACATATGTTTACAGTGTTGCCAATTAATTACCCATCAATTTGAATACAGCGTTCTATTGAATGGGTATATACGGTGCCACCTCACGCCAAACAACCTTTCATGTTGCCATATCGCAATGTCAACAAATATACCTAAACAGAACGGCCTTCTCTTATATAACTTCAAGAAAGCGTCAAGTTATTTATTTTCTATTGTGCTGTGGATCGTTGAATAAATTCATGCTGATCACATTTCACATTGATAAAATGACACTGGAATGCGGAGAATATAACTGCACACGTGTTAAAAGTTTTCAGGATGAAGCGACATACCAAACGAAGAGATGCTTTATATTATCCATAATCAATCATCTTGGAGATGCGGTACGAATGTATTTAACGGATTTACGCCTTGCCTTACCAGATAACCTCCATTAAGATTAATCCAACGGGTTACATAAATCCGCCACTTTGAAAAACAGTGGGTTTGAGAGGTCTCTAGTGCAGCAGGTATGCACAGCTTAGACATACAGGAGTGCATTATACTGGGGGACGTTCGGTCGGAGATCTGTTGGGACGTATCTTTTCGGGGTGGCGAAATTATGCACCCAGTTGGAATCATGTTAGTAGATGTTACATGTAGGCTCTTACTTTTCTTCCAGCAGAAAAATAGAAATCAGAAGAAATGCATTTTCCCCTAAAAATATATTTAAGATAACTTTAACTACGTACCTTTATGGGTCCCTGTAGTTGGTGGCGGTCAAATAAAATTGGGAAAAAAAAAACTGTCCTTGCGAGTTGGCGATTGAATGCGACTGACGTCGAAGAGCTATGAGTCATCCAGAACCTGTTTGTCAGGCTAGTCCATGTAGATAGAGGGGGGTAGAGTAGAGACAAGTTATAGGTTCAAGAAAGTTCGAGCAACCTGTTCATATAGCCTCGACATCGAAAACGATTTAATACCATGTTTAGGATTAAGGAGGTTATAATTAGGGTCAATTTGACTTGAAACTGGGGATACATTTGTAGAAATTGTAAGGCTAAAGCCATACATGAGAATAATAAGAATGGAATATTCCAAGCGTATTTTTTCTGTCTGATGACGTCTTAACATCTTGTAAGAACGTCAGAACATCCGGGATGGTGTGTTAGGGGCAAGAAAGTTCGAGAAAATCCTCTACATATAGCCTCGACAACGAAAACGACCAAATATCATGTTTGAGAAGGGGTTTAGAGCCAATTTAAAATAAAACTTGGGGGTAATTTGGAGAAATTATAAGCCAAACAAGAGAACGATAGGAATGGAATACCCCAAACATATTTCTGTCTGATGACGTCTGAACATCTTGTAAGAACGTCAGAACATCCGGTATAGGGAAAAAAACAGAAAAAAGGATCGTCATGCACGTTGTAGAGAGCTTTGTACATAGTTGATGCTTTGCCTGTGGAATTTTAGATAACAAATGCCGCTACCAGCGACACTGTGTCATAGATACATGAAAAATAAGACCGGGGGGTTAGGTTCAATTTAACATGAAACTGGGGGATAGATTTGTAGAAATTATAAGCCATACACGAGAAGGATAAGAATAGAATATCCCAAACATATTTTCTTACAAGTGACGTCTGAACATATTGTAAGAACGCCAGAACGCACATCCGGTATGGAGGAAAAACAGGAAAGAAGGCCCTTCACGTCGTAACGAGCTTTGTTTTAGTTGATGTTTTGCCTGTGGGATTCTTATTTTGAAAATGCCTCTACCAGGAACACTATGTCATAGATGCATAGGCGGTCATATTCTACAGACTTATGATCCCAACTCAGAACAAAATGTTTGCACTGGGATGAATACGTTTTATGACTAGGTACTATTAAGTCAAATAACAAGTCTCTTTCCTTTGTCTTTGAGAAAGATCAGCGTCCGGTGTTTCTCCTTCTTCTTACTTTCTTCAAAGTTTCTTTTGCACTTTTTGTCTGTACCTGGCGATTTCAGCACACTTTCTGTGCGCTTCAAAACGTTCCTGTTCAGATATTTGTTATCATCATTTGATGCGTCCGTATGTCTTTATCATCGTAATCATATTCATGGTTAAGAAATCACCAAATCAAATGGGTCCAGTAGCCTCTATAACAGGCTCCCTGGGTCTTAAGCTTTTGGGGGGCTTTTAATAATTACTGATGACATATTCGTGTACTGGGTCGTTTGTGCAGCCAGCCCGTAACCATACCGGGTCTAATGGTTACGGGCTGGCTGTACAAATGACCCAATACAAAAAGAAGTCATCAGCAAATAAAATGTGTATTTTAAGCCCCCCAAAAGGCCCAAAGAGCATGCTATATATGGAGGCTAAGGAACCAGCTACTCTTACACAAAGTGTGCATCATCTACAGTGTACCTAATGGTGATGATTTCATTGAAACACAGAGCACACAACTTTCCGGACCATCCCCGAGGGACTATATTTGCACATACCTTCTCAGGTACTCCGTCCACCAGGGGAACCCATGCCCTACCCAGGGCTCCATGGTAAGGGGTTTGCTATGCAGCAGAGACGCCAGAGAGCTCGTACGGGTGACATTTATACTTTTATTATTTTATTGCTATTAGCCTAACACTCGACATGGTCTGTTTGAAGTGATGGCAATAAATGCAATGTTCATTGTTTCAAGTGGAAAGCATGATACATGTAGTGTCAATAATATGCTAGCGTTCTCCAACTTGCTGCCGTTAACATTATTTCTCAGTCTAAAGAAAATTAGCATACTAGCTATAGATTGGACTGGACTAGAAAGTAATATGCAGCTTACCCCAATGCACACTTTCTTTTCAATCCGTTATGCATTGACTTACATGTAAATATGAGAGGCAATAAAGCTGTTCACTATACATCTGTAAAACCTTGAATGTTTTGCTAATAATCTTTTGATTTTCTGATGATTCCTATAATACAAGAGCCCGATATAACACTAGATTACGTATATGCAATGCTTTGTTTTTATGTAAAAACGCGTCAATGATTTTTCGCGCGAAATTTTCGGAATTCTAGCCTCCTTCGCAGACTCCTTGGAGCGGTGACATTTAGTTTGGGGGGGGGGGGGCGCTGATACGCGATTTTTTACACGGACCAAGGAGCGCCTCCCTCCGCAGCATAACTCCATCGGCCGCGAAACTCCCTAAGTTGGCATTGGAGAACCTTGGCCCGTGTAAAAAATCGCGTATCAGCGCTCAAAAAAAAATGAACACCGCCACTCCAAGAAGTCTGCGAAGGAGGCTATCCAAATTCTATGAGCTTGTCGCCCTTCACGGCGCTTTCATGGCGGCGGCCTCCCTCAGACCCTCCTTGGCATGACGGCTGAGACTTCCGTACAGATTGGTCCACGCCGCGTCCACTTCCGCCGTGTAGTCTGCACCCAGGCACCGCTGCAGCATGCACAGGATGGCCCCAGCGATAACCTGGCGGAGAGAAAAGGTACTGCATCAAAACCCTGCCGTCTTGTAGGAGAGACTAAAGTGATTGCGCCTGCGCCCAGACCCCACGATGAGAGACCAAGTAAAAAACAGGGTTTAAACCATTGAAAATCCTTTTTGGTGGGATTTTTTGTGAAATCTGGGCAGTATAGGAGTGACTGTGGTAGGACAGACTCTGTATTAGCTGAATTAGTTAGAATAAATGGTCTGTCTGGACCTTGTGGGTTTTGGCACCCCCCCTGATATAGTGGCAAGGTCTTCATCTGGGTGTCTGAAGGCTGTTGGACCTATCCAAGGGCTCTGTTTAGGGGGGGTATATCTGGAGAATAGCCGTATGGAATTTGTCAGGAATAAATCTGATGACAATTGACATAACTGGTTTGTATTTGAAGGTAAGTTTTCGTAGTCAGTTGTTTTGATTCTTGAGATAATGACACTTTCTTTTTCTCCACTTCCCCATAGGGCTACATGCATTAATGGAATTTATTGTAACACTTTAGTCTCCCCTGTAAAGGAAGTTATCATTGAAGTAACAGACTGAATCGTCAAATCTGAAACAGTTAAACTTTAGCATACTAGCTAGTTAAAATGCTTTAAATTCTATGCATAATCAGAAGAACTTACGTCGAAATACTCGGCGGGCACCCTCGGAGGATGATGCTTTTTGCCGATGTCTTTGAACAAGTCAAGCAAAGCCTCCTGGTCGTCTAAGGAACTCACAACCTAAGAGGAAAGGAAAAATGTTGTATAATAGGTAAAAGAAATGATGCTGTGTCGCAAATATATATCTTGCTAGATCGGTAACAGATAGTAACTACTGTGTGTAACTTGTGTGTGTTTGACGTGCTTTGTGAAAGTTTATATTGAACTTACATTGAAAATTGAATACTAGTACTCTTCCAAGGGCTAACCCTTTGTAATAGCCTTCGGCTAGTTGGGTAGCCCTGACTGTACTTTTTTTACAGTCAAATGAATCAAATCAAATCAAACTCATGTCGCACATAGCCGACCGTAGCATCCCGACGTCGACCTTCTCCAGACCATGGTTGGGAGTTAGTCGTGAGCACGGTCATTTGTAGTGTAGACTGTAGAGTTGGCCGGCGTTTGTAGTGTAGACTGTAGAATTGGCCGACGAGGTTACCCTCTAGTTTTTAGAAATTGTCAGGAGCAAATTAAAGTGGTGGGAAGGTCCTGAATGTGTGACAGGGGCCTAACTCAAACTAGCTCTGGACTCTTTTGTAATGTCTGTTCTGTGACCTATCCTACAAGGACAGACACAATGGCGTAGTGATTAGTGAATTGGAACTATATAGACTTCTTTTTGTGTGTGCGAATCCCTTCTGCCTTATGGATGATGTTCTGGCTCCAAAAGTTTAGTAATCGCACCAATTTAACAAAAAGTGAAAGAACAAATAACACACATGAGCTTATTTTCACTTCACCACTTCACCTAACTGATATTTCTAAACATAAAGATAATTGACTGCTGTCGCGGATGTCCAGAACAAACAATTACATACGGCAAAGCTCACGTACATGTAACATCTACATAATTCCACCAGGGTACATAATTCCGCCACCCTGAAAAGATATATGTCCAAAGATACGTCCAAGCAGATCTCCAACCCAACGTCCCCCAGTATAATGCACTCCTGTATATCTAAACTGTGCATACCTTCATTAGAGATCTCTCAAATCGACTATTTTTCAAAGTGGTGGATTTATGTAACCCGGCAGATTAATGTTAATGGGGGTTAGTTCTTCTTTAAGAATCAACTAAGATTATACTGAGATAACGAGAATTTCAACAACGTAAGAGTGAGACATGTCGGCGATCAGCTTTCTTTCTTTCGCTTCTTGAAACAAAATGAAAGTTCAGCATGTGGGTGTGGTCATGACAGAAGGTTATTATATATGTCTTCTGATATTTCAAAGAAAATCGATCATGGATTTTAACAATTACAACCATTAGGCCATATTGATTTGATTATATGGATGATATTGTCTGGTGACCTTCAAAACTGATGCGAGCGTGTGAATGAAAAAACGTTGCCTTCATAATCAAACCTAAGTGGTCAGGAAGGGTGGACAAAAATCAACACACAGAGTATAGTATACCGAATAACAAATCCTTCATTTTCGTTCTTTCACATCTTCTTCTTTGATTTTGTCATTCTACGACATTAGTAGTCTGTTTTCCGTTGGTTTTTTTTGCAATCTACAAAATATACTTTCTCATTTTGCAGCTGCTCATGATGCAAGATTTAAGATTCTTTTTTGTAACGGACGAAAATTGATGCGCGCGAACATGTCATCCATAACACACGTCGACAACAGAATGTCATGGAGCACTGCACCTACCGTGCTGATAGATGCCATAACCCTGGTCACATGGGCACGGAATCGGGGCGTGCTTCGGAGTTGGTTGTCCGGAATGTCCCGGAATTTGGCGAATACTTTCTTCGTGTCCGGATTAGTCTCGAACATCCTGGGAATGGAAAGAAAATTATTATGAAAAAGATCATGTTCGGTTAAATGTACAAACTGTGTGTTGCAAATATAGAAGTGATCCACTATCACATTTGGATGAAGTTATGTATGAAGTTATGTTCAGTCAAAAGAGTGTATCAGTATTTGTCCACCGATATAGGTACAGAAACAAACAAACCAGAAAAAAAAAGCATGTAATAAAGACTGACTTCAGTAGGATGTTGGCTCCGTTCCCCGCCATGTCCTTCGATGCGACGGCCCAAGTCCGGCGGATGATGGCCTTCTCTCCCTCCGACAGGGACACGACAGCGCTCCGGTCAGTCGACATGTCCACGTTGTCTCTGTAGGAAGGCCCAACTGACTCATCTCACGGGGTGCAAGGGATATCAGCCTGTTATTCAATTGCGTCATGCGGCATTTATGTTAATGTTAGGTCTGGAGGTGGTCGAGCTTTACTATACTTCCGACCTGCTTCTGCACAAGTCATTGTTAACCCTTGCTTGCAAAAGCCGGGTAACCATGCCATCGGGAGCTCCCCCGTATCTCTACGGCACTGGGAGTGACGCCCGCCCGCCCAGGCAGATAAGCGCACACGGTGGATGGGGGTGGTTTTATGGGCTTAGTTCGCTCCCGATGTAGGGTCGGCGATAACTCGATTGGCTTGCAAAGACAGGCTGGCAGAAACAGGCCAATGCTTGGCAGACTGGGCCTGGTAATACAACCCTACCCGTAGAGACTGGTGACCAGGTTACGCTTGCATGCGTAATAAACCTGCACGTTGGATTTATAACACCAATTTTCGTATACTTTTCTGTTGCTTTGAATTTCGTATTACAGTCAAACCTGCCCAACGCGACCAACCGGGTGCAAAAACGGTCGCGATGGACAGGTGGTCGCCATGAAGAGGATTCCACTCACAACAATTTTCGGGACCGAGAAAAAGCGGTCGCCATGGCCAGGTGGTCGCGCTGAAGAGGTGGTCGCCTAGGCAGGTTTGACTGTAGTTTTTAATGAAGGGTGTAAGTACTATAACACTATCATGGGAAATGGACTTGTCAGCGTCAATATGATAACAAGAGAATTTACGAAAATGTAGCATCACCTTGAGTCATCGAAACAGGACAAAATCTGGTAGGTGTTAGGGTTTATCGATAATGTTATTCCTATCTATATATCTATAAACGGATTTCACATTTAAGTTGGTAACGACATTTTGGCAACGAAATTTTTACGTGGTTGAAGGTTGCAAGTGCTGGGTAGGATAAGATTAACATCCCTGAAAAAAATCTATATCCATGTATTTTTTTCTTCAACAAACCCTCGAGATTTTGCCAAAAATAGTTACTCAAGCAATTGGATAAAATTCAAAACAGTCAGACGTTTCAGACAGCATCAACAAAAATTATCCACTTGATTGAGTAACTATTTTTGGCGTATCTTATTACATACAAACCCTCGAGATTTTTACCGAACTTTGCACAAAATGCCCACCGTGAGAAAGCGCAGGGTGTTCGTGACAAGCTTTGGAGCGGTTTTCACTCCAATAGACACAAAAAAATCACAAATTGACGGAAACCCACGAAGGTACTGATTATGGCACTTTTTGCGAAAATTTGCGAAAATTAGGAAAATTACAAAAACATCAGGAGTGAGTTTGAACAAAGCACGAAATTCAAAATGATGTCTGTCCATCTCTTATTTAAGCTCCACCCAAAAGTCCATGACTTGGCCCTTTCGTACTCCTCTGTTGAATTAGAATTGTATGTGGTATTCAACATATCTAAACAATCTATATATATATTATCATTCAGCAACTCTAGTATAGATACGACCTGATAGCATTTGTAAGCAAATACCTTTATATTGAAGTATATTAGCGTACAACATGTACAATGATGTACATGTATCTCTGGTCGTACATAACCTGTCATCATATGTCATTTCTTCCGTCAATTCAAAGTCAATGAGTCGACCTAATCTCTTAACACCGTAAATGGGTTCATTAGGACATTGTCATTTTCCGCTTGACAAGCCCTAAAAGTGACACCGACAATGTCTGTTTGTTCGTAATTTTCTATATAAACTACATAACGACAAGGCTACTTAGAGCAACAGAGTCACTTTAGCAGCGTTAGAAGGTCTAGGTCCTTGGTACCCTTTCTATACCAAAGAGAATGAACAGTTCATCTGTGTTGCCCCCCTCCCCCATCCCATCAAGTGTTACAGAGGCATAAGACACCCAACCCTGCACAGGATATGAGAAAAATTAATCACAATACTAAGGTAAAGTTTTCCCCATCAACGTCTATTACTTACTGCATGGAGTCCGAATTTTACATGCAAAACATTTTGAACACACATATATTCTTTGCAAAAGTCTAGGTGTGGCATTGCTCTGGATGTTTCTGTCAATGACGGTAGGATGACAACGCAATGTTGAACCAGCCAATCAGCGGCAAGTACACTCTAATAACCGAGAGGTCAACTATCATCTGATTGGTTGGTGCACGTTATACTGAAGACACCTGCGTCCGTGCTGCAACTGCGCATGCCTGAACCACATGTTGAAGTTTACAGCTTGAAATCGTTGCCAAGAAAACGTTTTTTGGCTGGAGAATGTGCAAATAGAGTCATGATTTATTGATTTCTAATCGTGTGAGATGTACTAAAGGTATTGCAGTCCTGCACGTGGACAACATCACAGCATAAAGATAGGCTTGTAAGGAGCGACAACCGGATCAAAGAGAATTAGAGGGCGTGGTGTGAAATGCTTCCGTGGCTTAGTTAGTTTCCCCTCCTTGTGTCAACCGTTTCTTTCCCCTCCTTCTGGTGATACTTTTCTCAAACCTCCTAAGCTCTTGGTTTCGTTTTTTTTCTTGTCTCTTAAGACACTTGTTCTGACGCAGAATACTCCGATTCAGTGAAGCTATCTTGTTATTTTGATATTGTAATCAATGTTAATAAACAGTGTTAAAGAAAATTGAAGGCAATCGAAATTGAGTACTTGGAGTGTACTGTGATATTTCCTTCAGCTGCGGCCAGGGTTAAATAACGGTTCAGCTATTTTTGTTTAACTAAGGATTCTAAAAAATCACCGTTACTTCTGCTGAGTAATATAGAATAAATTCATTGTTTATGACAATCACCTTTATTGCATATTCATGCCCAGCATTGGCTAAATGTATTTGGTAACATACATGTACTTGAAGTACAAGAAAAGGAACATTCTGTTACATTCCATCTAAATCTACAGAGTCTCTTCTCTCTTCTTGAAACATGCTTACACAAATTTTACGTATGTGTGTGCGGGACTGATGTCAAAAGGGTGAAATGAGAGGGTTATAAACTATGTAGTCTTTGTTACGCCATTGTAAAGCTTTAAAAAGGCAACCGGCGGCATTAAAGCTGCCTATCGATTATGTCCGAGACACGTTGATTAATAGATTGTGCAAATTTCTAGTAAAAATGGGAAATTCCTACATTGTCTTGTTCCTAAGAAACGTAGAGACTTGGACAAACTTGATACGTTGGATTGTGGGTTATAGCAGCCTATAAATGCCGCGCCCTTCACCCATCCGCCTCACTTCGCCATCTCCGGGCCCCAGAGAAGCAACGACGTTTTCAACAGTGACAAGGACAAGACCTCAGTGACTCTAAACCAAAGGTAAGTCGGCAATACTCTAAACGACTTGATTTGGTGCCTTTCTTTTATGGCCATTTTGTATCGTTTCATTGTGAAACTTTCTTACATTGAAATAACTTTTGTCCTAAATCTACGATTTTTTTAAACTTTCTCTCATTAGATTATCTACTTAGCTTTGTTCCATTCACGTCCAAAGAAAAGCTTACATCCTTGAATCCATCTCATTACAATCGTTGGGCATCAACACCATTTCACAAATTCTTTTACAGAAGCTGCGAAATATATCGTCATTTGCATTGCTAATGACTAGAAACGTAACTCAACTTTCATGAATTCAGATGTAACTTTTCTTTCAACCTAGAATTTCAGCATATAGCTTTTTCTGTGGAAAGAAGTATTCAGTGAACATGAGCGCCATCCTTGTTAGTTCCAGGACTCCCATACTCGTATGGAAGCCCTGGAACTAACTAGGATGACACTCAGGCTAGTCTTCTGTGCCCGGATGAGTTGGGCTTCAGCTCTTGTTGTTCTTTATCCATCATTCCAACATCCTGGGCTCAATACATTCACTATGTATCGTCAGACTTGTAAAGTATACATTATCATCTAATTTTAATGAGTTCGTTTTTTCCCCAAAGCCTTGACCATGTTGTGCTCGATTCTTCTGCTCACCCTATCTTTCGCGGTGGTGCCCGGCCGCGTCATCGAAGACACGTCAGGTACGCTTGTACACTTCTATCTTCATGTTCGGTGTCTTGCTCTTGTCGCCTGGAGTCCAGCTTTGTTAGCTCTGGTCCGCTCCCAATATCGCTACTATCCAGCGACGTTGGAAGCGGACCAAAGCTAAGAAGGCTGGACTCCAGGCTATTGTTCTTGCTGAATACAGCACCCAGTGAGGTAGTCTGTATAAAGGCATGAGTTGCATTGGTATGAGCCTTCATCTTCGTTCTTTTTCATCTTGTATATTTACAGCTCTACAAAAAAGTTACATAACTTGTAGGAAGCGCTGTTTGTGTCTGGTGTTATTCAAAAAGTGGTCTAGGGGCCAACAATTCTATTCATGGGTCATAAGTTTGGGGCGATCTTTGGCCACCGGTCAGTCCTACGTATATACGTTTGAGGAGAACTTTACTTTTGTATCGAATGAAGTTCAGGTCACACATCTAAAAAAAGAATAATGTCCGTACGTCGGATTCGTCCCTTACGTATCGTTATGCCTGTCTTGAAAAGGGTGGGGTTACGCCCTGAAGTACACATGTGCGCTACCAGACACCGTACTTATCAACTTTAAATAGAAAACTTGTGTTTTTGGCATGCATGCCCCAAACAGTTTCATGCTATGCGGATTCGTCGCTGAAATACACAGGTCGCCAGAAACAATGCAGAGACTATATGTTTGACAGGAAAACAACTGTTTGATTATGTAGTGAAAAAAACGTAAACTTGAACTTAAAAACAAATTCCATTTCACTATATCGGTGAAAAAGTGCACAGAATTTATTGATATCAGATCTTATGAATATCAGAGGAAAATTGGCGAACTTGACAGATTCCTGTCAGTCTTAATCAAAATGAAGTGTCCGAGGACCAATCACAGCTTTGCCTCCGTTTTTCTCTTTTTTTCTTGTGAGTTTCCGTCATGCTATTGTTTCTGTGGTATCACACAAACAAAGAACTTGTTACCAAAACTGTGAAATATCTCTAGGCACATTGTGTACATAACTGTCGGATGGAATTTCGCCAAGCGTAAGAGGCTTGCGATTGATTGGTTTAGATAAAGCGTGTGGTTGCGAAACTCTTTTTACGATAACGTTAAGTCAACATGATGAAGAATTGCGTATTTAGTGGTACAATGCCGAAAGTTCATCAATCAAGGATCACCGACAGTCAAGAATGCCATTGTTTAATACCTCCCTTAATTAAAACTGACGTTCATCAAACTTTCCCTAAGTCTAAAAATGCAAAACGAGTTTAGCGGAAGGGAACAACAACATTGCCAGAAACATTTTTTCAAGTACTTTTATTAATTTCTATAAAATATAAAAATCCTGTACGGGAAATATATCACATACAAGGGTTGATTTCTTATGACGTCATATCCTTTACTGCATTTGATCCGGAGTGATTAACAACAGGGACCCGACAACTCCTTGTTACTTCTGGTATGTTATAATTGCTGTTAAACAGTGACAGAATCATCCTAAGAAGCAAATACTCCAGAGGCAAATAAAACCTGACCTATCTTGATACCAAGGACTACACATGCCACTACAGAAAAGATTGAATAGCCAATTAAGTACAAAAGGATGTCAGAAACAGGTTTTCGTTGCCCAGTGGGCTGTGTGCACTGAGCACAGCTGCAAATTCGTCATCCTGGCGACCGAATCACGGCAAGCTGCGTAAACATAGCAGAAAATTTGGGTCAGCGTGCCATACTGTTGTTGCTGAACGTTTTTGACTCTAAAATCCGTTGTCTGCGTCAGAGGGATATTTTGATTGAGATAAAATACTGATAATGAGTGATTGATGATAATGTTTTCTTTTGTTGGAATGCGGCGATGTGCTGTGTAACTTTGTCGTCAACCCTTCGCTTGCGGCCTTCACCCATATCGAATGACGTTGTGATCGCATTTAGTCAGCCACAAATAGCATGTTTACATAACGTTGTTAGCTTATAGGGTGGTGTTTGCTTATTACCTGTTGGAAAACACACCATGACACACCAGACTTTACTCTGTTGGGTTTGCTTTGGGGTGAATGAACTTTTAGTTTCGTAATATTTCATTTATACATGCTTGTTTAGAAATATACTTTACTTTTTCAATTGCTCGTCTCTCTATTTAGAAACGGCAAGTAATGTTGCCCCTGTGGGTCAACAGTTGAGCTCCTGGTTACAATCAATTGGTTACTGGAAGACCCCGGTTCAAGTCCCGGGGTAAAGACATCTCAGTTTGAACTGCACCGTCTTTCGGAAGGGACGTAAAATTGGGATTCCCGTGTTCAAGGAGGTGCCTCGAGCACGTTAAATGGGAAGAGCGAAACGACTTGTGCCATGTAGCGAAATGACTTGCCATGTAGCGAACTGACAATGTAGCGAAACAACCTGTAACCTATTTTCCTTGGCAGCCTTCGACTGTTCCAATCTGCCGGAAGGGAAATTCTACGGGGACACGGCAGACTGCGCCACCTATCACCTGTGTCTGGCAGGGCGCGCCTTCACACTGAAGTGCCCGGACGGACTGTACTGGGACCAGACGAATAAAATGTGCAATCACAAGGCAAAAGTATCCTGCGCACCTAGCCAGGTGAAAAAAATCGTAAGAATTTGCTGATGTATCCACTTTTTCAATAGAACGTCATCTTTTCTGAGCCTGTCTGCTAGAAGTACTAGTTCAATCTATTCACGTTTCTATATTAGTAGTACATTCATCTCAATTCCATTCCCAATCTCACAAGATATCCTTCTTTCCTTTAGTTTGTTTTCATTTCATATCTTTGAACTTTTTTAGATACTGATAGGGGGTATCTAGCTCCTTTTGCTTTACCAATTTTGAGCCTACAGACGGCTTCTTTTGTTTCCACTTCATTCTCTCTCGTAATAGAAATATCGACCACATTCAAAATAATCGATTAATTTTTTGTCATTGACACTTTCAGTGTATGAATAATCCATGTTTGAACGGCGGGACTTGCAGTGAAGTCTTGGATGGCTATATGTGTACCTGTCTACCAGGATGGCAAGGGAAGGACTGTAACGGTTAGAAACGTTATCATACTTATCCATTCTCCTGCGCAGAGCCTCGTCCGCGGCCTATAATTCGGGGGGGGTCGGGGTTGGCTTGGCTTAGCCTCCTTCGTTGCCTTCCACGAGCGTTGCGTCCGAAGACACGACCTTTCCGGCATAAGAAACTGGCCTAATGTTGAAAATCGCAAATCAGTCCTCCCCCCAACCATAAACTCCAGCGCTCGTGTAAGGCCACTGAAGAGGCTAGGGTTGGCTCAGCTAAACCGGGCTGAGGTTTCAAAAAAAACAACTAATCACAAGACGTTTTAGGACTAAAACTACACAATAAGCCTGCTAAACTGGGCTGAGGTTCCTACTTTTGGCCACTAACCAGCTGTCGGCCACAATGAGTGAGAACCTTAGCCCAATTTAACATAGCCTCCCCGAGGTATATTGTATGAGGCGCTGGTGAGGCTTTGAGTAGGAAAACGTCTCTACCATGGTACCTTTGTTGTTAATTTGCTACAATATCAACATGTTATACATGCAATTCATCTTAACAGTAACAACTTGATTACAATTGCATTAATAAAATCATAATGAATAATGAATGATTAAATCAGTGTTAAAGATAAGAATGCTGTACAGGTTGTGAGGCATATCAATATTAATGCACTGTCTGTTTCAGAGCCTGATCCCTGTTGGAGTAGTCCATGTCAAAACGGCGGCGTCTGCACCGATGACGACATAGGTTACAAGTGCGCATGTCTGCCTGGCTGGCAGGGAAACGCTTGCGATGGTAGGCTTTCATTTAGCATAGATATTTGCATTTGTGCGTCTCTCTTTCCTTGACACTGAACATCTTTCTCACAATCTAACAGGCCAAACTTTCATGCTAAACAACTTCCACATACACAAACAGCCCTGTCCTTGGTTCTGAATCATAAATCACAATAAATTATTCCTGTCCTTGGTGCTGACCGATACCTCACAATTAATCACTCTTGTCATTGGTGCTGACCAATGTCTCACAATCTATAATTCCTGTCCTTGGTGCTGACCAATGTCTCACAATCTATAATTCCTGTCCTTGGTGCTGACCAATGTCTCACAATCTATAATTCCTGTCCTTGGTGCTGACCAATGTCTCACAATCTATAATTCCTGTCCTTGGTTTCTGAAATATGCCTCACAACCAATCAGGCCTATCCTCGTTGCTAAACAATGCGGCACATTCAATAAGGTGTTGGCTTTTGTGGAGTAATGTACAAAATAGTCATTAAATTTAATGATGAGGTTTTATTCTTATGGCTATCAACTTAACAGTTGATGTCAGAATCCATAGTGTGGATTAAACATATGCTTTTGCTTTGTTGTTGATATTTGTTTCTAAATAAAGACACACAGTCTGGTTTGAATGATATCGATGATTTTGGAACATAAAATCTACTTTTTTTCTGCCTTTAGAACAAGACCCCTGTGCGAGCTTCCCATGTCAAAACGGCGGCCTCTGCATGGTGGCCCAGAACAGTTACACCTGCATGTGTCCTGAGGGATGGCACGGCGTCATCTGTCAGGATAAGGGTAAATATTTATAGTTCTTGTGTATTTGAAATACGATTATCATCGTGGTTAACAGTTTTGCTTTATTAATCAATATCAGCCACCAACAAACGAGCCTCTAGACTTTTCAGCGTTCGCATTTCTCATTCAATATATCTCAGGGTCTAAAGCCCCTATCTCACTGGACCCGCGACACGTTGGCACCCTCGCTGCGTCCTAATATGGACTTGTGTTACCCTAGAATTTATAATGGGAATTTCTTGCAAAACTCACAAAGTATGACTAAAGAGACAACAAAACACACAAAGCGTTAAAAGCTTCGTTTTTGTCGCTGACATTCGTAGCCTTGGTGCCATTCCCCGTAGTAACTGCTGGCTCATTTTTTTCACTTGCTAGCAAGTGAAAAGATTGAGCTTGCTAACAAGAAAAAAACTATTGAGCCAGCGATTAATACGGAGGCTGGCACCCACGCTAGAAATTCATTGAGTGGTCTGTCGAATCGCCTGGTCGTCGCAGCGAGGTCGCCAACGTGTCACGGGTCCTGTCAGATAGTGGCTTAAGCGAATAATCATACTCTATTTCATAATGTGACGCAAAAATAACGACACCTAATCCTATCATAATATCCACTGGCGCAGAAGTAGACGCTTGTGAGAACAACCCCTGTCAGAACGGCGGCAACTGCATGAAGATGGACAACGGCTTCATCTGCGTCTGTCCCTTCGGCTGGAGCGGGAAGAACTGCGAACGTAAGATCCGAAACTAGCGGACACTTCCGTTATTTTGATTCATATATACAATAGCTTTTATGTACAAGTACTTAGAATATTGTTAAAGCTCGCTATGCTGTCCACGTCAAAATCCCATTGTATAAAGTCTTGTCTTTGTCAGCGGGGCAAGCCCTTTCCAATAGCCACAGGCTAGTTCGTGCTGAAAGCCAAACCACTATATAGGTAAAAAAATTATAGCCGTACACTCATGCATGGCTCTGCCTGATCCACACCTCAGCTTCTCCCTATTTTTCCTGGTACAAACACATTGGAACACTTTTTGTAAGAAGAAAAACTTACTTAACTGTTAATCTAAATAATGACTGTCACCACTCATTCGCTGATGTTTTATGCTACGCAAATGGGAATTCAAAAGCCCCGTTTGAAGAACCCCAGTATGCTTTCATTTACCCCCTCAACGAAAGAAAGAAAGAAAGAGAGAAAGAATGAATGAATGAATAAATGAATTCAATTCATATTCATATCACATTCTCTGGAAGTCCAGGGCTATCTCGCAATTTGAAAGCAGATGTTGACTGGCGTCATATCTATCCTCTTTCCTTGATATCGTTGACCCTATGTCACTTTTCACCGACAATTCATCACAGCGCCTCACGCATGTTCAGTTTCAGCCAGCTGCATGAGTAACCCATGTCTGAATGGCGGCGTCTGTGGCGAAACGCAATACGGATACATCTGTACGTGTCAGCCCGGATGGACAGGCGACTTCTGTCAATTCGGTAAGCAATTTTCGTTTTACTCAAAAACTCGTACAGATAGGATAAGTACGCATAGGTGAAGATACAGGGTAACATAACATAACAAACACAAACCATGACGATCAGTCAACCCCTTACTCTTCTTCTGAAACAAAGCCTCACCCTGCAGTTCAAGAAATGCCGTTGGGAGGAGCTCGACCTACATCACTTACTCTCGGCCCAAATAGCTACTAAAAACTCTCGACCACAGCATGTCCAGAACACGATATATCTTAACGAGCCACTGGGGGCACAATTTCTAATCATTTCGAGGTCTCTTTAATTTCTACCCACATACAAAATGTTAAGACAATCTTCAAAGGCATTCTTGAGTTATCGTGTTAACACAAAGACACGCAGAAACTTACACACACACACACACACACAGGCACACACATACACATACACAAACGCACAAAGACACACACACGCAGACACACAGAAACACACAAAACACACACACACACACAGACAGACACCCGCCACAGGAAACAACTTTCTTGGCAATGGTAACAATGCACGTCTTGTCATATGTTATTGAACGCGTATGTGCTCCAGGCACAACCCAGTAACCTACTAATTTAAAGGTTTAGGCCCGATTTACACACGCATTGTTGAGTCGACTCAGGGCTGTGCAAGCGGAACCCTTTGCCACTCAAATAGCGTTTTCTAGTAGGAAATCTCCACTTGAGCAGCCCAAAGCTCCTCACACACAGCCCCGAGTCGACTCCGAGAACGTGTGTATAAATCTTGCCTTAAAATGACGTAAACCTCTTCGTCCAAAGGTTGCCAGGACCCTCCGTCCTTATTCACCTGTCCGGACACCTGGTCTCTGAAGTGGCTGGACGGGACCGGAATCAGACAGCTGACCGGAAACACGAGTTACTGCGCCGACGTCTTCTGCTACCCTCCCTACTTCACCGGATTCGCTGGGGCCCCGACCTACCTGCACGGCAAGGAAACTCTTTTTATCGTGTTTTCTCAGTGCAAAGCCAGACACCATATTCCTGGCAATGAATTACCTGTTCAATTGTCATCTCGTAACAACACCCGAAGGCCACTTCAAGGTTACGGGTTGAATTAGTATGACTGAGACAGAATCTACTCTCCTTAAGTCAGAAACATCATGATTGACTTACTGATCCAGAATTAGAATCAGAGTTTGCCTTGCAATGCAGACCTACGTTAGTGTCCCGAATGCTGCATGCATTCTGGTACATTCTCAGAGGACATTTTTTTTGGTGTTGCGGATATGTACAGTGACTGACTATCTAGACTAAGCGTTCAATTTATGCAGGACAGAAAATGTTTAACTGTGTGCTTGGACGATTCACTTCCTGACGTAGATCGTGTGGAGCTAGACCGCGTGCACGCGTTCCAGGCCCTGCGGTACATGACTGAGACCGGTCAGGACATCAACTCGGAGAACGGACTGGCCCTTCAGCACGTCTTCTTCTCCGTGCTGGACTACGCCGAGCGGCAGAACAGGAGCGGCCAGCGGGTCTGGCATCTGCTCGGGCCCATCCGCATGCAGGACGGCACCTGCTGCCCTAAGTACGGCCTCGGTAAGTGTCGATAGCCCAATTGTAATATCAGAAGTTCTAAGTAAATTGATTTCTTAGGCCCCCTTAGCACTAGGCGGCGATCACAGAGCCAGCGTACAGAGACCCAAATTGGATATGTGTTATCCTTAGTTCTTTAATTGGAATATGATTCAAAATGTAAAAGTACGATTTATAGCCCCAAAACAAGAATATTTTTTGCTATCGCAAACCTGTAAAAACATCCAAAAAACATTATGAAAATTAGTTCTCTACCTATCAAATTCCCAGAGCGACCTGTCAAATCTTTGGCCGTCAAGTGGTCGCGGCGTGCTCGCAGCCTCTAGTGGAAATGGGGTGTTACGAAATCGATTTCATTTGTTCCATAAATCCACATTGTGCAGGTTTTTCTAATGGTGTATATAATGTCCGTCTATGTCCACCAGGCACCTACTACCGTGCCACGGAGGCCTTTCACTTCATGGGGATGCTGTGAGGACCTCAACCCTGATGAAGGACACCTACTGATGACGTGATGTGTTTCCAGTGATCACAAATAAGTAAAATTTGTAGACTTGATTCAAAGTTGACGTCTTATGCTTAGGTCCCTATTGGAAAAAATGAGGGCCTGGCCGGGACCCAAAAATCATTTAACTCGGACTTAAAGTCAACGCGGGACCCGGTAACAAATAGACGCCGTGAGCTAATCACTTGGAGGTCACCTCTTCCGTATATTCTAACGGGACAAATTTGTGGCTTCGGGGCCCGACCAGAACTACGGGCACCGGCGCAATCGGGACATAAGCATTAGGCGCGTTCTGTGCCTACAAGTTCTGTGCTTAACTTAAACGGACTCGTGTGATAGACTATTTTTATTTAGTGAACCTGACATTAGCCCTCTTAGGCTACATTTGAAACAAGGAGTCTGAAGACACAGTCTAGCAATGGTGTACGGTCGTTTTTAAAAGCAGTGTTGTCTTGGAAGCGTCGGTCACCTTATGTGCACTCGTAGATGGCTGGCAGCAATTCACAAATCCAAATGTTCAGACTTGAATAAAGGAGTTGAATCTATGTTATGGCGTACTGTTTTTTTTTATTTTACAAAGTAATTGTGCTTACGAACTACTGGCCAGTATATGTGAAAATGAAATTCACTGTAAAATCCCTTCTCTCTCTAACTCTCATTCACTCTCTTTGTCAGTGTGTGTGTTTGTGTGTGTGTGTGTGTGTGTATGTGCGTGTGTGTATGTGTGTGTGTGTGTGCGGTGTGGTATGTGTGTGTGTGGCACGCGTGCGAGTATGTGTGTGTGTGTTGTGCTTGCGTGTGTTTGCGTGCGCGTGCGTGTGTTTGTGGATGTAATTATAAATTCTAGCATCTTCTCCAAGAGGCCCGTCCCTACTTATGCCTCCTTACAAACTTCGGATGTAGGTTCGGCTGAATGTTGGACGTCCTGCCCCCGTACTCTATAAAAGCCCCTTTACTCTTTCTAAACTCGATGGCATTACATTACATTAATTGCACACACATGTGCATGCAATTTGAAGCTAAAGCTTTTTTTAGTTCCTTAGGCCATTTTGATTTGATTTTATTGATGACATCTGTGCGCACATCAATTTTCGCCCGTTTCCAAAAAAAGGGACCATACGGTAAACTGTACAAAGCAGCTGCAAAATGAGCAACTAGATGCTGTACATTGCAAAAACGGATACTTATGTCGTAGATTGCCAAAGTCAAGTCCAAAGTCAAAGAAGAATATGTGAAAAAACAAAAATGAAGCTTATGATTAGATACACCATACTCTGCGTGTCTAGTTTTGTTCGCCTTTCCATATCACGTAGATTTCATAATAAAGGCAACTTCATTTTTGCCAAACTTTTCTTATTCTCACGCTCGCATCAGTTTTGGAGTCCCAGAGGATGTCATTCACATAATCAAATCAACATGGCCTTATTATGGCAGAGACTTGGCAGTGACTGAGCTCGGAAACATCTGATGATTACCAGGTGCCTTACTAAAACCTGCGCCTAAGGCAAGAAAAATGTGACAGTTGGTAAACTTGGCGCCTACAGTGGAAAACAGTTTACGGGTATTTACTTTAAGTGTTCCAGCGGGCAGTGATGAATATCACATGTTTTACTGTATGTTTTCCGCGTTTTTGTAGCAGTGCCGATATGCTACATAACTGAGAAAAGGGAATTCGTTGAACGCATTTTGGTTTTCTAGAATGAAAAAAACACTTTCATACTGTGTTTTTTTTGGGGGGGGGGACATTAGGAACTAGGACAAAACAAATCTTAGATATAGGAAGTATGGCTGTTTTCCACATAACCCCACTATTATATTGGAAAGAGTAACAGGTTATTTGCACCATTTCCCATTGCACTCGACAATTTATACAACGTCCACATAGTTGCAGTCACCTTTGTTTGTATAACCAAAATGAGTTATGACGGCAGACTTCGTCCATTAGTA